>JAKZJZ010000708.1:0-12500 GCA_022702705.1 Papilionanthe hookeriana x Papilionanthe teres
TTCCCGTCACTTAAGATGTAATTAACTATAGGGGCTTGCCCTTATAGGGAATTTTAAAGAACCCGAGTAATATAAACCCTGTTTAATGTTTTCATATTAAGCGGGGAAACTTGTCGGCTTATAAAATTGGTTCACGGACCAAACGGATGTCACTAATCTTCTAGTTTATTTAATCAAGCTCCACCATCGAGCGGTGTGTCTATCCTTAGGGATAGGTACACGGTTTGTGGTGCGGTGCTCGTTTATATAAACTATTTGGGATGTGAGATCGGTTTAATCTCATATCTTAAAACCTTCAAATTTAAAATTATTTTCAAAATCAAATACTACTTTTCAAATTATTTATTTTAATTAAATTAAAAATTCGCCGACAGATTTCTGTTAGGCGACCCCTCTTCAAAATAAAACACGACCTAAAAAAAAAAAAAATAAGCCGCACAATATCGTTCATATTGTATCTTGAAATTACAAAGTTGGAATAATGACAAATAGAGGTATTCTCTATAGAAAATAATTCATTTACCCTTGAAGGAGTAAATGTTACCCATCTTCCTCTGACGTAGACATTTCCATTGTTGAACGCATGTAAATTAGAGTAAAACTCTTTAACTACTAGAATAACTACGACGGATGTCGTATAACAAAATACCTCCCAATGCACGTGTGCGATCATTTCTTCGATTTTTGTAGTGGAATTCTCTACTCCTCCGTTGACAAATCCTCTTTCTTTAATAAGTCTTTTCTTCATCGAAGCCTTTGTTGAAGATACGTCGCGCCTCCGAATTGATGAATTTTCTTCGGTTGAAAACTTCAGTTTTTGTGGTTTCTAAGAGTTTGGTGGCCATTTTGGATCAAAAGGATTGGTCTCTTGTCGTTTCTAAGGAAGAAAACAGTGAAAATTTGGATTTGGGATAGTTTTCTACGAAGAAATGGCTTAGATTCATCCAAAACTGCATGAAAAATCTTTAAGAAACCAAATTTTCAACAACCTCGCCGTCGACGAGATTTCGTAAAATTGTCCAACTTCTCTCTGGTCCAAATATTTTCTGATCTTATCATATAGGTTCAACTTTGTGATGATTCTTATAAAAAATTTTGAGTAGTAAGATTTGTTTTAATAATATAGACTCACTAATTTGCAGATAATTAAAGTAAAAGACTACTATGGGTTGCCTCCCATAAAGTGCTTGGTTTAACGTCGTCAGTCCGACCTAATTCAATTAGTAATCAGGTTGACTAAGCATTAAAACCTCTTTAAAATTCGGTTTTCTACCTTCAAAATATGGTTTTAATCTATGTCCGTTTACCTTAAATCTATGTCCTGTTTTTGGATCTTCAATTTCTTTAGTTCCATATGAAAATATTTGAGTTATGGTGAAAGGTCCTAACCATCGTGATTTCAATTTCCCAGGAAATAATTTCAATCTAGTATTATAAAACAAAACTTCTTGTCCTGGTTCAAAATTTCTCTGATTAATCTTCCGATCATGCCATAATTTCATTCTTTCTATATAAATCCTATCATTATCATATGATTCGTTTCTTAATTCTTCCAATTCATTTAATTGCAACAATCTCTTCTCATCAGCTTCTTTCATATTATAATTAAATTCTTTAATCGCCCAATATGCTTTATGTTCTAATTCAATCGGTAAGTGTCGAGTTTTTCCATATATAAGCTCGTAAGGAGTCATTCCAATCGGAGTTTTATAAGCGATTCTGTATGCCATAATGCAATATCTAGTCTTATAGACCGGTCTAATCTATTAGTGTTTACTGATTTTTCTAATATACGCTTAATCTCTCGATTAGAAACTTCACTTAATCCATTAGTTTGTCGATGATAAGCGAGTTGATATCTTATGCATAATATTATATTTTTCTACTAGTTTGTGAATATATTTATTTCTAAAATGAGTTCCTCCGTCAGTGATAATCACTCTCGGCATTCCAAGTCTAGTAAAAATATTTTTCATTAAAAGTTTTGAAACACTTTTAGCGTCACATCTAGGTAAAGCTTGTGCTTCAATCCATTTGGAAACATAATCAACAGCTACTAATATATATGATTTTCCAAAGGAAGGAATAAAAGGTCCAATGAAATTTAATCCCCAAACATAAAAAATTTCAACTTCTAATATAAAATTCAAAGGCATTTCAATTTTTCTTGATATGTTGCCTACTCTTTGGCATTTATCACAGGTTTTTATATATCTATATACATCTCTAAATAGAGTAGGCCAGTAAAATCTTGATTGTAGAATTTTATACGCAGTTTTATCTGTCCCAAAATGTCCTCCAAAATCAGAGTCATGACATTTTTGAATGATTGGTTCAGTTTCTTCATAAGGTACACATCTTCTAATGATTAGATCCTTGCATTGCTTATATAAGTATGGTTCATTCCAAAAGTATGTTTTAGTATCATGAATGAATTTTTTCTGTTATTGCAAAGTTAACATAGGTGGTAAAATGTCACTTATAATATAATTTACTATATCAGCATACCAAGGTATTTTCAACTCATTAATATTATAAAGTTGTTCATCATGAAAACTGTCTAAAATTTCATTATCAGTTTCAGATAATTCATGATTTTCTAATCTTAATAAATGATCTGCAATTTGATTATCAGTTCCCTTTTTGTTAATGATTTCAAAATAAAATTCTTGCATTAATAATATCCATCTGATTAATCTTGGTTTAGAATCTTTCTTTTGCATTAAATATTTTATAAGCGAGAATGATCGGTATGTATAATACATTTAGTTCTATTAGATAATGTCGAAATTTATTAAAAGCATATACAACTGCTAATAATTCTCTTTCGATAGTCGTATAATTTATTTCAGCATCATTTAGAGTTTTACTAAGCATAGTATATAACTTTGAAAATCTTATCATATCTTTGCTCAAGAAGCGCACCTATAAGCATAATCACTAGCATCACACATAAGCTCAAATGGTTTCTCCCGGTTAGGTGAAACTATTATAGATGTCTGTAATTAATTTATCTTTTAATAATTCAAAAGAATTCGGACATTCGGTTGTAAATTCAAATTTCTTGTCCTTTTCAAGAAGTTGGCATAGAGGTTTAGTAATTTTTGAAAAATCTTTAATATAACGTCTGTAGAATCCAGCATGTCCAAGAAAACTTCTTACCCCTTTCATCGTAGTTGGAGGTGGTAATTTAGCTATAACTTGAATTTTTGTAGGGTCTACTTCCATGCATTTTTCCGAAATTTTATGCCCTAATACAATGCCGCCTGTAACCATAGATTGACATTTCTCCCAATTAAGAACTAAATTAGTTTTCTCACATACTTCAAATACTTTTTCAAGATGATTTAAGCATGTGTCAAATGTTGTTTCAAATACAGAGAAATCATCCATAAATACTTCTATTCCATTATCAATTAATTTACTAAATATAGACACATACATCTTTGGAATGTTGCAGGTGCATTACATAATCCAAAAGGCATTCTTCGAAAAGCGAAAGTTACATAAGGACTAGTAAATGTAGTTTTATCTTGATCCTGAGGAGCAATTTGTATTTGATGATAACCGGTATATCCATCTAAAAAATAAAAATATTTATGTCCGGCTAATCTATCTAACATACGAGTCTAGAAATGGTAAGGGAAGTGATCTTTCACTGGTGGTTGTGTTTAATTTTCTATAATCAATGCATATTCGCCATCCAGTAACTTGTCTTATAGGGATAAGATCATTATTTTCATTATCTTTGACAATCGCTCCTCCTTTCTTAGGTACACAGTGGATTGGGCTTACCCAAGCACTGTCAGAAATAGGATATATAATACGATTATCTAACCATTTTAAAATTTCCTTTTTAACTACTTCTTTCATTATTGGATTTAGTCTCCTTTGTGGATCCGCTTCAGGTTTATGTTAATTATCTAAAATAATTCTGTGCATACAAATTGAAGGACTTATTCCTTTAATATCTGCTAAAGTCCAACAAAAAATTTTCTTATATTTTTTTAATGTATCTAAAAGTTTACTGTTCTTGAGATTCATTTAATTCGAGATGAAATAATAACCTGGTAGAGTTGAAGAATTACCTAAGTAAGCATATTTTAAATGATTAGGTAACATTTTTAACTCAAGTTCGGGAGGTTTAATAATCGATGGAACTATATTTTTTTCAGTGTTTTCTGTATTATCCAAAAATTCAAATTGCTCTTGAATATAATCTAGTTCTTCATTTATCTCAGATTTTTCAATTAATTCAATATTTTGTTTTTCTAATTTTTCTTCATAATATTCCTTAAAATGTTCTTTTTGTAAATGATAGAGTACTTCCATTCGGGAACACTCATCATTTTTTTCTAGTGCAGGATATTTCATTGATTTAGCAATATTAAAAGTAACTTTTTGGTCATTTACTCTCATAGTTAATTCTCTTTTATGAACATCAATCATAGCTTTTCTAGTGGCTAAAAATGGTCTTCCTAAAATGATAGGAATTTCTTTATCTTCTTCCATATCTAAGACAATAAAATCTACATGGAAGATAAATTTGTCCACTTTTACTAATACATCTTCAATAACTCCCTTAGGATAAGTAACGAATGATCGACTAATCGAAGAGTTACCGAAGTAGGTGACATTTCTCCCAATCCTAATCTTTTAAAAATTGATGGAGGCATTAGATTGATGCTTGCTCCTAAGTCACACAAAGCTTTTCCATAGAATTTTTCTCCGATAACACGGGGTATAGTGAAACTACCGGGATCTTTTAATTTTTCGGGAAGTTTTTTACGAATAATAGCACTACACTCTTCACTAAGTGCGACCATTTCATTATCGGTAAATTTTCTTTTTTATTTAGAATATCTTTCATGAATTTTACATAGTTTGGCATCTGTTCTAAAGCTTCTACGAAAGGAATATTTATCGTTAATTTTTTTAAAATTTCAAGGAATTTAGCAAATTGTTTATCTTTTTTATGTTAAATTAGTCATTGAGGAAATGGTGGTGGAGGTTTTTCAACAGAAATTTTCATAGGTATTAAAGGATTTTCTAAGTTTGGATCTTGTTGATTCTTTTCCTTTTTAATTTCCACTTCCTCTTTTTGACTTTCAAGTTCTTTCTGAATTTGAGGTTCTAATTCTTTTCCACTTCATAATTGTATCGCTTTAATTTGTTCATTTCCCTTGTCTTTGGGATTTATTTCCACATTACTAGGAAATGTTCCAGGTATTCTATTATTAAGTGCAGTAGCGATATGTCCAAGTTGAGTTTCAATATTTTTATAGCTGTTCCTTGATTTTGTAATTGGTTTCCTTGTATTTATAATTGATTTCCTTGATTTTGTAAATGTTAACCCATATTTAATATTAATTCTTCTATCGATAATTTCTTGTCTTTAAATTGTGGGTTATTATTATTAAATCCAGGTGGATAATTAGGTTTATAATTATGATTTCCTTGATTAGAGGGATTTCCTAATGGTTGTGTCATGTTATTCATCCATGGTTGATTAGTTATATTATTATTCCAATTAAAATTAGGGATTTTTCCATCCAGGATTATAATAATTTGCATAAGGATTATTTGGTCTGTTGTTAATTGCATTAATAGTTTCATATTGAGATTGGGATTCTATAAGTTGTCCAGATGAATTTTCTTCTGATATATTTGTAGAGTAATTCATTCCAAAATGATCTAATTTTTTAGATACGCAGCTGATTTGCGAAGCTAACATAGATATTGCATCATTTTCATGAATACTAGCTATCTTTTTCGGATTCATTCTATCCGCAGGACATTGAAAATTATTAGTTGCCATTTCTTCAATTAGTGCATAGGTGTCATCAAATGGTTTTGACATTAATGATCCTCCAGTAGCCGCATCGATGATTGATCTTAAAGATCCTACTAATTCATTATAGAAATTTTGGATAATTAACCAATCTGGTAATGCATGATGTGGGCATTTCACAGAAGTTCTTTAAATCTCTCCCAAGCTTCATATATAGACTCTCCATCAAGCTGACTAAAAGAAGTTATATCATTTCTAAGCTTAGCGAGTTTTAGATGGTGGAAAATATTTGGATATAAATTTTTGTGATAATTCTCCCCAAGTTTTAATAGATCCAGAGTGCTTAATGAATTTAACCACATTTTAGCCTTTATCCCTTAAAGAAAAAGGAAAAAGTCTAAGTCTAATAGCATTGTTAGATACTCCTTCATATTTGAAAGTAGCACATAGTTCTAAAAAACTAGCAAGATGTAAATTAGAATCTTCGATAGGTGAACCACTAAATTGATTATTTTGTACCATTTGGATAATTGCGAGTTTAAGTTCAAATGAATTAAGCGACTACATCGGGGTTTTGAATAGTTAAATGAATTTCATCTAATGTAGGGTTGGCATAATCTCGTAATGGTCTTGGTTGATTGATATTTTCATTTTCAGGAATATTTGCCATTTGTGTTAAATTTAAAATTTCTCTTTTTTGTTTTCTAATTCTGAATCGTAAGGTACTATGTTTTCGTTTCCAAAATTTTGCATACAATTTTATAAAATAAATTTAAAATAGTCCGTTACTCTAGTAAATAATTTCTTTACTTCCCCGGCAACGGCGCCAAAAACTTGACCCACTTTTTAATATGTTTGCAATTTATGTTTATAGCAACGGCACCAATAACTTGATTCCGCTTTAATATATATATATTTAATGATTGAATGTTTAATGTGGATTCTACGCAAGTATACGTATCGTATCAAGTAATACATGGCTCTAGTGGAGTCCTGGTTATCGATACCACAGGGAAGTTTTTAACAGAATTGTTATCAGCTAAATTTAAAGGAATTACTTACTAATATAGTAGACAGAAATTTGAAGTAACTAAAGCAAGCTAAAGTAAACTAATGCTTGAAATAAAGTTGATTTAAATAATTCAGAAAAAACATCCTTCTCCTTGTTTTTTAGAAAATTAAGTGAATGATGATTTTAAATAGAATTCTTAAACTGTATTGTGACAAATAGGAGCATTCCTATTCTTTACCCTTTGGTCAGTGCATGAAGAACATTGACTAATCCTATGTTTGATATGCGAATCCGCGGCTAGACTTGGGAGGATACTCGTTGCCACTTCGAGCTCCCACGTTCCCCTCACCTGAGGGCTAACATCTACACTTCAACTCTTAAACAATAGTACCAAATTTAATATTTTAGTCTGTCAGACTAAAATGTCCAATTCTACGTCCGATAAATAATATTTCCCAATTTATTTGCACCCTCCTTCCAAGGTTTTTGACTTTCCTGAATATTGGATGTAATTTTTACTATAGTTGATAATTCAACATATTTTAACTACTCAATTGGCCAGATTGAAAGTAAATTAAGTTTTAAGTAAAAATTATCACAATTTATTTTAATATATTAGGTACTTCTATTTAATTTCATCAATTCACATAATTTTCATAAACAAGGAGAAAGACTTAAGAAACTACTTAGAATGCATGGGAATAAAATAAAGCATGGATTTCATTTAAAGTTAACAACAACAATAAACAAAGATACTTATCTTAATTTCCTCCCCAAGCAGGCTCCTTAAAGTTCCTTTGACTTTTCCTTCTAATACATCAAACTAAATAGCACTCAATTAAACTAATAAACTCACTAAACACACTCAGACTCACTAAAATAGACACATAGAAGACTCAAGAGACACACACTAAGACACTAGAATTCGGCCTCTATTTATAGAGGTAGGCAAAGGTCCAAGGGGTTCTTAAACACCTCTTCAAAAAGTGTCCAGGTTCAAAGTATTTG
The DNA here is from genome assembly GCA_022702705.1 of Papilionanthe hookeriana x Papilionanthe teres. NCBI lineage: Eukaryota > Viridiplantae > Streptophyta > Magnoliopsida > Asparagales > Orchidaceae > Papilionanthe > Papilionanthe hookeriana x Papilionanthe teres. The sequence continues at coordinate 7,812 of JAKZJZ010000708.1, forward strand.
CATTTTGAACAATCTTGCCGTCGGCGGGAAACGATCTCGCTGTCGGCGGGGCTTCTAGAAGGTCTTCAAACCGTGCGATCTCGCTGTCGGTGGGCTTAGGCTCGCTGTCGGCGAGGTAGTTATAAATCCTTTAGAAATTCTCCTTAATATCTCGCTGTCGGCGGCCTCGATCTCGTCGTCTGCGACTTAGTTCAATTTTCTTGAATTTCTTCCTTTTTGATCCAAATTCTCTACATTTCATGCTTTTTTGCTTCCATCACTTATAAATCTTCATTCCTGCAGTAAAATAAAGAAAATTGCTTTCTTAAAAGTGCAATTTCATCAAAAATAGATATGAATTTCTTAATGAATTTTTTCTGTGATCGATTGTAATTGTAGGGTTACAGTAGTGGGAGAAATATCACCAAAACCTAACCTTTTTCATATAGATGTGGCATAAGGTAAATGCTCACTCCCTAATCACATAAAACTTTTCCACAAAAATTTTCTCCAATTACACAATGTATGGCAGAGTTACCAGGATCTTTGAGTTTTTGAGAAAGTCCCTTCCAAATTATTACACTAAATTCTTCACTAAGTGAAATAGTCTCATAATCTAAAAAATTCCTCTTTTTATTTAAAACTTATTTCATAAATTTGGCATAACTTGGTATCTGTTCCAAAGCTTCAGCAAAAGAGATATTAATTGTAAGATTCTTAAATATTTCAAATAATTTTGAAAATTGTTGATCCAATTTTTACTGTGAGGAAAAGATGGTTGGGGTCTTTCTAAATTAATCTTAGTTGGAGAGTTAGGTGTTTCTGCTTCCTTATGACTAATTTCTTTAAGTCTCTCAATTTCGCTAACTTCCCTATCAACTTCAATCTTTTTTTGAACTCCAACATTTAATTCTTTTCCACTCCTTAGTTGGACCGCTTTAGCTTATTCTGGCTCTTTACTTTTGTCTTTACAATAGATCTCTACATTACTATGATGTGTTTCTTGAGGCTTATTGCTAAGTGCGTTAGCAAATTGTCCCAGTTGAATCTCCTTATTTCTAATAGTAGCACTTTGACTTTGTGAATGATTACCCATCTGTAACACCTCTTCTTCTATAGACAACTTCTTCTCTTTGACTTATTGATTAAATCTAAGAAGACAAGTAGGTGTAAAAGTAGAACTACCTTGCTTGTTCCTGTTTCCCAATGAGTTTACTTAAGCATTCCCCTATTGTTGATTTCCACCACTAGGATTATTGTTCCAGTTAAAGTTAGGATGGTTTTTTCAAACTGGGTTGTAATAATCAGAATATGGGTTATTGGGTCTGTTGATAGCATTTATAGTTTCTAATGAAGTATGAATCAATCATTTTTCATAATGGATTTTCTTCAACCATTTGGGGTGTTGGAGAAAAATTCATTCCAATTCAGTCTATCTTCTTAGACAATGCAACAACTTGACATGCAATCATTGAAATAGCATTGTTATCATGAATGTTGGCTAATTTCTTATGATTTACCCTATCAGAAGGTCATTGAAAAGTATGTATAGCCATTTCTTCAATTAATGAATAAGCTTCATCAACGGGTTTATACATTAGTGAACCTCCAACAGCAACATCTATAATAGATCAAAAGGATCCTACTAAACCATTATAAAAAGTTTGAATGATTAACCAGTATGGTAAAGCATGATGTGCATACTTTCTAAGGAGTTCCTTAAATCATTCACAAGCTTCATATATAGACTCTCCTTCATAATGAGTAAAAGAAGTAATATCATTTCTAAGCTTCATAGTTTTTGAAGGTGGAAAATACTTAGCCAAAAAATTTTAAACTAAATCTCTCTAAGTTCTAATAGATCTAGGTGCTAACTAATTTAATCATATATTAGCTTTATACTTTAATGAAAAAAAGGAAAAATTATAAATTTAACGACATTATTTTAAACATAATCATATTTAAATGTAGTACACAGTTCTAAAAAGTTTCCTAAATGTAAATTGGGATCCTCAGATGGTGTTCTTTTATACTAATCTTTTTGTATCATTTGTATAAAATTAAGGTTTAAGTTCAAATGTGTTAGCCTCTACAGCAGGAATTTGAATGCTTAAATGACTTTAATCAGTAGGGTTCGCAAAATCCTTTAAAGGTTTTTAAAAATTTTGATGTTCATTTTCAGCAGTTTGAATTTCAAAATTATTTTGTGATGTGTTAGATATTTCTTGAGAATTACAAAGTCTTCCTTGTTTTCAAATTTTTCTAATAGTTTGTTCAAATTCATAATCATAAGGCACTAAATTTTATATCCAGAACTACACATAAACAATATAAAAATTGCAGAAATTCAAAATACCACACCAAAAATGAAAATAAATAATTTTGAATTTTAAATTAAAATTTTTTTTTTTGGTTATTCAAATTTTTAAATTTACAATTCAAATAAAATTCTAAGTCAAAAAGTTCCGCCACATTCCCCGGCAACGCTGCCATAAACTTAACCCGACCTACAATTATATGTATTTGTCTCAAATTATATCTTGTGGCTCGTGTGAACAGATGTAATGATTTATGATTTATATAATAAAATTTCACGCTAGGGGTGCCACGCAAGTATACGTATTGTTTCAAGTAATACACGATTTTCCTTAAAAACCCTAGAATCGATCCCACGGGAAAGTGGTAGCTCTTAAAATCAACTTACAAAATTTCTATTTAAATTGCAAACTAAACATATAAGAGGTGTAAAATGATATAATTACTAATAATTACTACTGAAGGTTTAAAAGAAAACAACAACTAAATGTCACAACTTAATAAAATATAACAGCGAGTTTGAAAATTATGGAAAATCTTTCTCCTTGCAAAGATACTTTAGCCTATGTAGGATTCAAGTTATTTAAGACAAAATTGATGTATTGTGACAAATAGAAGCATACCTTATTCTTTATCCTCTCCCAGTGCTAGCATAGAAAATTGGTTAACTTAAGGCAGATTCCTTAAGATCTCGATTCAGCATCAGAACTTTCTAGCCTCTCACTTCTAGAGGCCTCAAAGCTTATGCCACTATGATGGCTGAATCTCAGCGTCATGGTACTAAACCTTAAGCCAAATTGATAAGAATCTAGTTTGTCACCCTAGAACTGACCAATTCTACGCCCATCGAAACTTAGCTCTCTATTTATTTACACTCCCCCTTAGGTGATCACCATGGCTTTAGCTAGAATGAAGTGTGGTATCCACTAATTGGTTGAAATCGTAGCTCTCTCAGGTCATTATATCTCTCAACGGATTTTAACCTTTCAAGTGGCCAGTTTGTAAAGTAAATGAAGATTCGGTGAAAATACCATCACAGTTTTAAGAGTATAGAAGTCGTAGAATCATTCTCATCCCAAAAGATTAATTCTCATATGCAAGGAAAAAGAAAGAGAACTACTCAGACTTCATGGAGATCAAAACAAAAACAAAATATTTGCATTGAAATCCAAGCCTTACAACAAAAACATAAACACAAATAAAAAGTACCTTATGTCTTCTACCCAAGTAAACTTCTGAAATTTCCTTAAAGCAATCTCCAAACTTTTACACGCTAAAACACACTCACACTTACACTTCAACACAAAATAAGAAAAGTCTAATTTACTATTGCCGCCCAATTAAAGTTTTTATGCTCCAAAACGTCTTTAAATTCAGTCAAATCCTTTTCATTTAGTAGAAAACATAAAATAACAAAGGGTTGCTTCAAACACCCCTCCAAAATTCGGCTACATTCAATGGATCTTCTAGAAATTAGTTTCTGGCACTATAGCATCAGTCTGTGGTGCTATAGCGCCCATTTGGCTAGAGACTGGCGCTATTAGCGCCAAGGGTGGCGCTATAGCGCTACCAATATTTTTCCTTTTTTGCTCCGTTTTTTCCTCAATTTCTCTAAATGTTCATTCAAAGTACCTTAAACCGAAAACATACAAAATATATTCCTTTAAAGTGCAATATCATCAAAAATGTACATAAAAATCTTATAAAATATGTACTAAAAAAAGGTTATTTTTAGGTGGATCAGTGTGGTGTCCTAGAACACGGTAACATCATTTGGAGTAAAAAATAGCCAAAGAAATCAGAGCATGGCACTTGGGTGTTGACCAACTAGCACTATAATGCTATAGATATCACTTCAATAGTATCTAATTGACATGGGAAGATAAAGATGTAAAAAAAATATTAAAAACAATTTACAGCTTAGCATCATATTGCTAGTTTACATCACTACATAACAAGAAAAAGCGAGAAAAATGATATCAATAAAGAGAACATGATGCCATGTTGCCATAATTTACATTGCCTCTGCACCAAACGAAGGAAAAATTAGCCCAATAAAGAGAATTTAAAAATTTAGTGATTAGGTTTCGTGCCACAACACTATAAACAGTTTCTCGACAACACATGGGGCATCACCAAGGCATGTTGGTCCAACAAATTGGTTGCTAAAATAGTTTCACTGCTAATTGCAGGAGTAATAGGAGTTATGTTATGGGGTGACAGGTTGACTATAAAAAAATTTTTAATGGAAATATGAAACTTTTATGACTCTATGATAGAGCTACACATATAATTCAAGGAAAAACTAGTAAAAAAGTTTAATTTGGGCAAACTCTTATTAACTTTTATATTGAAATTATTTTCCTTAAACATTATTCAAGAATTCGTTATTCT
>JAKZJZ010000708.1:22500-40003 GCA_022702705.1 Papilionanthe hookeriana x Papilionanthe teres
AACCCATACTCTAACTTTTATAAACCATGTTGGAAGAAACATCCTAATTTTAACTAGAATCATACTACTGAGGGTGGAAACCAACAATGGGAAAACAATCATGCAAATCCTAATGAAAGTTGGAATAATCAGGGGAAGACAAGCTATAGACCTTCACATCCACTGGACTCTAATATTGATCAACAATTTGAGGATAAGAAGATCTCTATAGACAAAGTGGTATTGCAAATGGAAAACCAGTTGTAAAGTCAAAATCTTTGCGATTAGAAACATAGAGAATCAACTGAGAGAAATTGTTAATTCACTTAGCAATAGACACAAAGGAACACTTCCTAGCAACACTGAGACCAAACCTAAAGAGAACGATAATGAACAAGTATTCCTTGTTACTGGACAAACTATGATAGATGGGAAAAAAGAAGAGTTGATTATGAATATTAATGACTAGGAAGTCACTTTTGATGTGTTGAAAACTATGAAACTTCCAGCTGAGAGAAAAGATGATGAATGTTTTTGGATGGATTTTCATGTTGAGTTGAAAATGTTATCTAAAAAAGACTGTATGTATGTTCATGAGAGGTGTGAAATGATGGAAGTTGCCAAAAAAAGTGAAGTTGTAATTCCATTTGTTGAAAAATCTCACGAACTTAAGATGGATGTACCCCATACAATTTTAAAGCCTACCTATTTAGGGAATTCATCTACACCACCAGTCTATATATCTTCATATTCAACTCAATTATAAGAAAAACCTGAATTGAATGATGAATAAGATAAAATTATTGAACTAGGACTTGGAAGAGAATTTGAGGATAAATTTCAAAAGAACTTTGAGTTGAGAAAAGTGGATAAGGATATTGGAAGACCATTGGAAGATATTCCTAAGGAATTAGAAAACCCTATTTCCTCAACTAAGATAGATCCTTTATCATTTAATAATTATAAAGGGGAATAATTGGAAGATAACTTGAAACAGAAGAGTGACATAGAAGAATTTGATCCTGAATCTGAATTATCTTGAGAGAGTTCGATACAAAATTTGGGATATCTTGAATTATCTTATTGATCACTGAAAAATTTATTAAGAAATTCATACCTATTTTTGATGAAATTGCACTTTAAAGAAGGGTATTTTCTTTATTTTATTGCAGGAATGAAGAAATTAGGTGATAAAAGAAAAAAACCATAAAAAGGAGCGAATTTGGAGCAAAATCATGCAATTTGTGCTGAGTCGCCGACGGCGAGATCGAGCCCACCGACGGCGAGGTTACGAGAAGAAAATTCTGAAGAATTTATAACTGTCTCGCTGACAGTGAGCCCGAGCCCGCCGACAGTGAGCTAGAGTGGTTTAAAGATCTTCTAGAAGCCTCGCCGACAGCGAGGTAGTTCGTCGCCGACGGTGAGCTAGTTCAAATGGCACAGATACATTGAACCTGGACACTTTTTGAAGAGATGCTTACACACCTCTTGGACCTTTGCTCACCTCTATATATGAAATTTGAAATTCAGCTTATAAGTGTGATATATTTGTGTTAAGTCCAGTTTTGTGCAGTCTTTTGTGTCTTTTGTGTGTTTTTGAGAGTTATAAGTGAGTTATTTTGAGTTATTTAGTGAGTTAGTGAGTTTTTAGTGAGTCTTGCTGTACTGGAAGGAAGAGTCAAAGGAACTACGAGGAGTCTGCTTGGAGATAAATTAAGATAAGTATTTGTATTTATTGTTTTTAACTTTAAATGAAATCCATGCTTAGTTTCCCATGCATTCTGAGTAGTTTATTAGTCTTTCTCCTTGTTATGAAATTAAGTGACTTGATGAACTAAAAATAGAAGTATATATATATATATATATATTAATAAATTGTGATAATTTTTACTTAAAACTTAATTTACTTTCAAACTTGCTATTTGATTTGTTAAAATGTATTGATTTACAACTATAGTAAAAATTACATACGATATTCGGGAATTCAAAAGCCTTGGAAGGAAGGTGCAAATAAATAGGGAAATAATATCCTTTGGGCATAGAATTGAGCATTTTAGTGTGACGGACTAAAATATTTAATTTGGTCCTATTGTTTGAGAGGCTGAAGTGTAGATGTTAGCCCTCGAGTGAGGGGAACGTGGGAGCTACGAAGTGGCGATCGGTATCCTCCCGAGCTGGCCATGGATTCGGTAATCAAACATAGGATTAGTCAATATTCTTTACACTCGAACCAAAGGGTAAAGAATAGGAATGCTCCTATTTGTCACAATACCTTAAAATTATCTATTTAAATCCATCAATCACTTAAATTTCTAAACAAAGGGGAAAGATACTTTTTCTGAATAGTTAAGACTTATTTAGAAATTAGTTTAATTTCCTGCACTTTCAATTAGTATTAATTTTCTACTTAGTTAATTTATCTAATTAAAATACTTAGTTTACTTTATTGCGCTTAAATTTAGAATTCCAAATTTTCGTATATTATTATTATTATTATTATTATTTTAAAATTATTTGTTATTTAATTTTCTCTTTCCCCATGGGATCGATAACCGAGGACTCCACTAGAGCCCTGTATTACTTGATACGATACGTATACTTGCGTAGCATCCACAACATAAATAATTACAATTCTATACATATAATATAGCGAGGTCAAGTTTTTGGCTTCGTTGAAATTAAATTAAAAATATCATAATATAAAATTGTGGGTCAAGGGGAAAGTAAGAAAAGTTTACTAGAGTAACAGACTATTTTAAAATAATCATAAATTAATATCTATTCTAAAATTGTATGCGCAAATTTGGAAACGAAAATTTAATACCTTATGATTCTGAATTAGAGCGTACAATTAAAAGAATTAGAAAACAAAAGAAACAAACTATAAATTTAACACAAATGGCAAATATTCCTGAAATTCAAAATATGAACCAACAAAGACCATTAAGAGATTATGCCGACCCTACATCGAGATGAAATTCATTTAACTATTCAAAACCACGATGTAGCTGCTAATTCATTTGAACTTAAACCTGCAATTATCCAAATGGTACAAAACAATCAATTTAGTGGTTCACCTACTGAAGATCCTAACTTACATCTTGCTAGTTTTCTAGAAATTTGTGCTACTTTTAAATATCAAGGAGTATCTGACGATGCTATAAGACTTAGACTTTTTCCTTTTTCATTAAGGGTAAGGCTAAAATGTGGTTGAATTCGTTAGCTCTGGATCTATTAAAACTTGGGGAGAATTATCACAAAAATTTCTATCCAAATATTTTCCACCATCTAAAGCTGCTAAGTTTAGAAATGATATAACTTCTTTTTGTCGGATAGATGGAGAATCAATATATGAATCTTGGGGAGAAATTTAAGGAACTTCTTAGGAAATGCCCACATCATGCGCTACCGGATTGGCTGATTATTCAAACCTTTTATAATGGATTGGTAGGATCTTTAAGATCGATCATCGATCGTCTTCTTTGGAGGTTCATTAATGTCTAAACCATTTGATGAAGCTTATGCACTAATCGAAGAAATGGCAACAAATAATTTCCAATAGCCCATCGATAGAGTAAATCCAAAAAAATAGCCGGCATTTATGAAAACGATGCAATATCTATGTTAGCTTCTCAAATTGTTGCTATATCTAAGAAATTAGATCATTTTGGAATGAACTACTCTCCTACTTTAGAAGAAAACTCATCTGGACAAATCATAGAATCTCAATCTAATTATAAAACTTTAAATGCTATTAATAATAGAACTAATAACCCTTATTCAAACTATTATAATCCTGGTTGGAAAACTCATCCAAATTTTAATTGGATTAACACATCTAATCAACAATGGATGAATCAACCTAATCAAGCAAATCCAAACTATAAATCTAATTACCCACCTGGATTTAATAACAATAACCCTCAATTCAAAGATAAAAAATTATCTATGGATGAATTAATTTTGAATATGGGTCATCAACTACAAAATCAGAAATCAACTACAAATTCAAGGAAATCAATTACAAATTCAAGGAACATCTATTAAAAATATCGAAACTCAACTTGGACATATTACTCATCGCGCTAAATAATAGAATACCCGGAACTTTTCCTAGTAATGTGGAAATAAATCCTAAAGATCAAGGAAAATAACAAATTAAAGCAATACAACTAAGGAGTGGAAAAGAATTAGAACCTCAAATTCAAAAAGAACTTAAAAGCCAAAAAGAGGAAGTGGAAATTGAAAAGGAAACAATTCAACAAGATTCAAACATGGAACATCCTTTAATACCTATGAAAATTTACGTTGAAACACCTCCACCACCATTTCCTCAACGACTAGCTCAACATAAAAAAGATAAACAATTTGCTAAATTCCTTGAAATATTAAAGAAATTAACCATCAATATACCTTTTGTCGAAGCTTTAGATCAGATGCCAAATTATGTAAAATTTATGAAAGATATTCTAAATAAAAAAAGAAAATTCACTGATAATGAAACAGTCGCACTTAGTGAAGAGTGTAGTATATTATTCAGAAGAAGCTTCTTGAAAAATTGAAAGATCCTGGTAGTTTCACTATACCCTGCGCTATAGGAGAAAAATTTTATGGAAAAGCTTTGTGTGACTTAGGAGCAAGCATCAATCTAATGCCTCTATCGATTTTTAAGAGATTAGGATTAGGAAAAATTACACCTACTTCGAGTAACCCTTCAATTAAGTGATCGTTCGATTACATATCCTAAGGGAGTTATTGAAGATGTGTTAGTAAAGGTGGATAAATTTATCTTCCCAGTAGATTTTATTGTTTTAGATATGGAGGAAGATAAAGAAATTCCTATCATTTTAGGAAGACCATTTTTATCCACTGGAAAAGCTATGATTGATGTTCAGAAAGGAGAATTAACTATGAGAGTAAATGACCAAAAAGTTACCTTTAATATTGCAAAATCAATGAAATATCCTGCGCTAGAAAAAGATGATGAATGTTTTCGGATGGAAATACTTGAACATTTACAACGCGAATATTTTAAGGAATATTACGAAGATAAATTAGAAAAAGAAAATACTGAATTAATTGAAGATAATAATGAAGAATTAGATTATATTCAGGAAAGATTTGAATTTTTGGATAATACTAAAAACACTGATAAGAATATAGTTCCATCAATTATTAAACCTCCTGAACTTGAGCTAAAAATATTACATGATCATTTGAAATATGCTTATTTAGGTAATTCTTCAATTTTACCAGTTATTATTTCATCTGCATTAAACGAATCTCAAGAACAAAAACTTTTAGAAACTTTAAAAAAATATAAGAAAACTTTTGGTTGGACTTTAGCGAGATATTAAAGGAATTAGTCCTTCGATACGTATGCATAGAATTATTTTAGATGATGAACATAAACCTAAAGCCGATCCCCAAAGGAGATTAAACCGATAATGAAAGAAGTAGTTAAGAAAGAGATTTTAAAATGGTTATATAATGGTATTATATATCCTATTTACGACGATGCTTGGGTAAGCCCAATTCACTTGTGTTTTAAGAAAGGAGGAGTGACCGTCATCGCCAATGAAAATAACGATCTTATTCCTATAAGACAAGTTACTGGCTGGCGTATATGTATTGATTATAGGAAATTAAATACCGCCACCAGGAAAGATCACTTCCCTTTACCATTTCTAGACCAGATGTTAGATAGATTAGCTGGACATAAGTATTTTTATTTTCTAGATGGATACATCGAGTTATCATCAAATACAAATTGCTCCTAATGATCAGAGAAAACTACATTTACTGAGTCCTTATGGAACTTTCGCTTTTCGAAGAATGCCTTTTGGATTATGTAATGCACAAGTAACATTCGAGAGATGTATGATGTCTATATTTAGTAAGTTAATTGACAATGGAATAGAAGTATTTATGGATAATTTCTCTCGTATTTGGAACATCATTTGACACATGCTTAACTCATCTTGAAAAAGTATTAGAAGTATGTGATAAAACAAATTTATTTCTAAATTGGAAAAAATGTCAATTTATGGTTGTGGGCGGCATTGTATTAGGGCATAAAATTTCGGAAAAAGGCATGGAAGTAGACCCTGCAAAGATTCAAGTTATAGCTAAATTACCACCTCCAACTACGGTAAAAGGGGTAAGAAGTTTTCTTGGACATGCTGGATTCTACAGATGCTATATAAAAGATTTTTCAAAAATTACTAAACCTCTATGCCAACTTCTCGAAAAGGACAAGAAATTTGAATTTACAATCGAATGCTCGAATGCTTTTGAACTCTTAAAAGAAAAATTAATTACAACACTTATAATAGTTTCACCTAATTTGGAGAAACCATTTGAGCTTATGTGTGATGCTAGTGATTATGTTGTAGGAGCGAGTTCTTGGGCAAAGATATGAAAAGATTTTTAAAGTTATATACTATGCTTAGTAAAACTCTAAATGATGCTTTGAAATAAATTGTACGAGTTACGAGAAGAGAATTATTAGCGGTAGTATATGGTTTTAATAAATTTAGACCTTATCTAATTGGAATAAAATGTATCGTGCATACTGATCATTTTGCTATCAAATATTTAATACAAAAGAAAGATTCCAAACCAAAATTAATTAGATGGATGCTATTAATGCAAGAATTCGATTTTGAGATCGTTAATAAGAAAGGAACCGATAATCGAATTGCGGATCATTTATCAAGATTAGAAAATCATGAATTATCGATATTGAAAATGAAATTATGAGACGATTTTCCTGATGAACAACTATATAATATCAATGAGTGGAAAATACCATGGTATGCTGATATAGTAAACTATACGGTTAGTAATATTTTACCACCTATGCTAACTTTGCAACAACGAGAAAAAATTCATCCATAATACGAAAACTTATTTTTGGGATGAACCATATTTATATAAGCAATGTAAGGATTTAATTATTAGAAGATGTGTACCTTATGAAGAAAGCTGAACCAATTATTCAAAAATGTCATGATTCTGATTTTGGAGGACATTTTGGGACTGATAAAACTGCCTATAAGATTCTTCAATCTGGATTTTACTGGCCTATTCTATTTAGAGATGTATACAGATATATTAAAACTTGCGATAAATTCCAAAGAGTAGGAAATATATCTAGAAGAAATGAAATGCCTCTAAATTTTATATTAGAAGTTGAAATTTTTGATGTTTGGGGATTAGATTTTATGGGACCTTTTATTCCTTCGTTTGGAAACTCATATATATTAGTAGTGCATTGATTATGTTTCCAAATGGACTGAGGCACAAGCTTTACCTAGGTGTGATGCTAAGAGTGTTTCAAAATTTCTGATGAAAAATATTTTTACTAGATTTGGAATGCCGAGAGTGATTATCACTGACGGAGGAACTCATTTTAGAAATAAATACATTCACAAACTAGTAGAAAAATACAATATTACTCATAAGATATCCACTGCTTATCATCCACAGACTAGCGGATTAGTGAAGTATCCCGAAGTATCCGATCGTGAGATTAAACATATTTTAGAAAAATGTAGTAAACCCGAATAGGTTAGATTGGTCTATTAGATTGAACATTTGCATTATGAGCTTATAGGATCGCTTATAAAACTCCGATTGGAATGACTCCTTACAAGCTTATATATGGAAAAACATGCCACTTACGGTTGAATTAGAACATAAAGCATATTGGGCGATTAAAGAATTTAATTATAATATGAAGGAAGGTTTGGTGAGAAAAGATTGCTGCAATTAAATGAATTAGAAGAATTAAGAAATGAATCATATGATAATGATTGGATTTATAAAGAAAAGATGAAATTATGGCATGATCGGAAGATTAATTAGAGAAATTTTGAACCAGGACAAGAAGTTTTGTTATATAATACTAGATTGAAATTATTTCCTAGAAAATTGAAGTCTCGATGGTTAGGACCTTTCACCATAACTCAAATATTTTCATATGGAACTATAGAAATCGAAGATCCAAAAGCTTGGACATAAATTTAAAGTTAATGGACATAGATTAAAACCATATTTTGAAGGTATAAGACCTAACTATAAAGAGGTTTTAATGCTTAGTCAACCTGATTAATAATTGAAATTAGGTCGGGCTGACGACGTTAAACCAAGTGCTTTATGGGAGGCAACCCATATTAGTTATCTATTTTATTGTATCTTAATAGTTAGTTTATATTATTGAAACTTTACTACTCAATTATTATTAAGAATCATCACATATTCAAACCATTATGATGAGAAAAGAAATTATTCGATTTAGAGCGAAATTGGACATTATTTTGGATTCTCGCCGACGGCGAGGTCGATACTCGCCGACAACGAGGTTCGCGCCTAAATTAATATTAGTTTATTTATCGATCTCGCTGACAGCGAGGAACCTCCCGCCGACAGCGAGAACCTGAAAGTCAGTTTTTATAACTGAGTCGCCGACGGCGAGAAACTTCCCGCTGACAGCGAGGAAGTTATAAAAATGAGATATTTATAAATTGAATGCCAATTTGGACGATTTCAACACCAATTCCTTTGTGAAAGCCCATTCTTAAACCATTCTAAGTCTGCCTTCTTCACTAGAATTCATTCCATTCACCATAATGGCCTCCAAATTCTTAGATTCTTCTAAATGCGGAGTGTTTAACCGGAGGAAATTTGTGAGTGCGGAAGCACGACGGATCTTCGACAAGGTTTTGGTAAAGAAAAGAGTTATCAAGGAACGGGGATTTGTCGATCGAGGATTAGAGAATTCCACTACAAAGATAGAAGAAATGATCGCACGACGACATACTGGGAGGTATTTTGTTACACGACGTCTCGTTGTTGTTATTCCAGTTGTGAAAGAGTTCTACTCCAACTTACATGCGATCAACAATGGGAATATCTACGCCCGAGGAAGATGGGTGACGTTTACTCCATCAAGAGTAAATGAATTATTCTCTATAGAAAACACCCCGGTATGTCACTATTCAAATTTTGTGCCTTGTCGATATAATATGAATGAGATATTTCGATATCTGACTGATGAAATAGAAGATTGGGAAATGAGTGAAGACGGGTATGTTAGTTTCTTTGAATCACTTTTGAATCCTGTCTCGAAGCGCTGGCACTTTTTCATCTCATCTAAATTGTTACCTACTATGATGGTAAACAAGGTTTCGAAGGAATGTGCTATATTGAATTATTGTATTCAAATTGGATTGCCTATTGATGTGGGGTCAATAATTGTTAAGTCTGCATTGGGTTTAATCGTGCATAGGTCAGTTCACGGACTAGGACACCCATCTACTATTTTTGCATTATGCGATCGGTATCGAGGTTTCTTATGAAGCTTGGGAAAAGGTTACGTTACCTTGGAAGCCGCTTGATCCTACGAGATATGTTCCCTACTTTGGACAATAATGAAGACATTACATTTATCTCTGATAGAGCTTCACAGAATAATCCTATAGCAAGGTCTATTTCAGATAAAACGGGGTTACTTATGAAGAAAATTAATGGAATGGAGAAAGAATTGCAGAATGTGAGAGATTTAATCTATAATATGTCTGATTTATTTGATCACATTGACTGGAGGATGAAGGAACACTTTGATCATTACTGGACACCGGAAGCTAGCTTTCTTCATTTGCCGAGACAGGAAGGGTTGGATCACCGAAGAATCGCATCGGAGTTTCCTTCGGGCCTTTCTATAACTTATTTGTGCATCATCGTCATATCGAAATATCGGAGAAGATGAAGATTCGACCTTGAAGAGTAGTAGTAAAGATTTCTATAGTATGTTTGTATTTATGTTATTTGATTTGATTTAGATTTTATTATGTGTGGAGTGATGATTTGAGTATCTCAAACTTAATTGAGATATGCGTCATAGTTTTGTATCAGCATTTAGTGTGTCGTTAATTGGTTTGCGATGCTGATTAGTAGTAAGGATTGGAGAATTGAAGTTTGATTATAGAGTTTTAAATTATGTTAGTTTGTACGTCTCATGGATTTCAATATTAAAGTTAATTTGTTGTGTTGTGTGAATTTGTTTGTGTATAAGTAGCTAATCTTCATATTAAATTAATAAATGATGTGATCGGAAATATAATATAAGGCAAATCAAAGACGAAAATGAGTGACGAATTTCGAAAATTTAAAATTTTGGAATCTCGCCGACTGCGAGAAAAATCCCGCCGACAGCGAGATCGATCTCGCTGACAGCGAAGAATTTCTCGCCGACAGCGGATTTTTCACGAGAGTTTTTGGTTCTGAAAAATATTAGCTCACCGACGGCGAGATAAATCTCGCTGACAGCGAGGTCGGAAAAAAAACATATATTTGACCGGTCAAAAACACTATTCATCATCCCCAACCTCCAATTTTCGCAAAAACCGACCTAGGGCTTGAGAGATCTTGGATTTGAAGCGATTTCAACACTTTTTGACACCGGATTTCATCTTCCCTTGGTAAGAGCTTCACTCCTATGCAAAAATTTTTGATTTTCACCATACATTTTCACCACATTGCAAATTTTGGGAAAAATCAAAATGTGGAAGAAATATTCGGTGGAAATCCATGGAATTTGATTTAAATTGCTTACAAATGTTGTAGGAAGCCTTCTTAGTATTATTATTAAGTTTAGTGAAAATTTTCACGATTTTCACAGATCGATCGAATGGCTCCACGACAAAAACGTCAAGTAGATTTCGACGAAAACCGATTCATCAATGCACGAGCACAGGCAAAATATTTTGAAAATATACAAGGAAGAAAGTGCATTGCGGATCGGGTATTCAAAAATCTGGGAGGAGGAGTAGAGCGGATTATAAAGGAACGAGGTTGGGAAAATTTACGTTACGTTCGATATAGAGCAGCTGTAGAAGTGGTGAAAGAATTTTATGCTAATTTGACTGCCACTGAAGATGTACCAGTAAAGGTACGAGGGTTTTTTGTAGATTTCAATGCTGCAAGAATTAACGAGTTCTATGAAGTTCATGACTCGCACTTTAGTGAGTATGAAACTTTTGGAACGATGGAGGGACCACTGGAGGAAGTCATTAACTTTCTCACTGATGGGACCGGAGTTTGGAAAATTAAGCGAGCAGGAAAGAGTGAATTTTCCTCTTTCTAAATTAAATGCGATCTCAAAGCTCGGCATTACTTTATTTGTTCTACTACGTTACCCACATATCACCATAGCGAGGTAACACGAGATAGAGCAATTCGAATTTCGTATTCGGAATAACGAAGCATCGACATCGGGAGAGTTATTTATCAAAATATCCCGGCCACTCCTCGAAATGAGAGTGGAGCTGGATTGGGACACCACTGGATTAATTTTTGCACTCGCCAACTCTGCGGAGTTGAGGCTAAAGATGATGATGAATGGGTGGAACCTATGAAACCACTTACGATTGCTAACATTAAGAAGTATGAGTCTCATGAAGGGTGGAGATCGGGAGTAAGAAGTTATTTTACTCGGTCAGTAGAGATATACCCTCTACTAGCTATGGACCTCCCGAGCCTACCACCCCTACCCTACAAGATCCGATGAAAGAATTGACTCGCATAGGAGGAGTTTTGAGCGGTTTGGAGAGACTATGGGGAGAAGGTTTGATCATTTTGATCGAAAGGATTGATAATACTGGAGAGGAGACATGATTATGATAGTGAATACCTCCGGCGATATTCAGAATACGAAATTGCATACTATGAAGGCTGAACGTCGTTATAGGAGTGGAGATTTAGATGTTGTCTTTCCGGAATGCCCCGGTATACTCGGTATCACTACCGCTCGGTCTTCTCGGCGACTACGGATCAAGGAGGGGATGATATAATTTGGGACTTTGATGCTGAAGATTAGAACTTTATTTATTTTATTTGTTTGGTGTAAGTTATTTTGAGGACTTTATATGTTTGTAAAATTCAGTACTTTATATTTTGAGATATTGGATGTTAGTTAGATTAATTTGCTTGGATTGTTATAGTAGTTAATTTTTGTTTTTGTGTTAGTTAATTGCATTTGTTTTTATGTTAAATAGGATGATAGTTTTCTTTAATATGTTTTTATTTTATTTTGTATTGTTTTAAGTTTTTTTTTAAAAATTGTTAATCTGTTAGTTCAATTGTTTTTAATATGTAGTAATTCATATGTGTAGTGTAGCGTTATTTTAATTGTTGTATTTAATACTTATCTTAGATTTTATCCCTGCATTTTCTTTAAATTGTTATATATATATGGAGAATACTAACAGTACAGGTTCAATGAAAAATGAAAAAGCACTGCAAAAATTTCAAAGAAAAAAAAGAAATACCTAAACTTCAAAGGTATGATTTATTTACTTTCCTTCTTATTCATTATTTAGAATAGATATAAAAATTTAAGTTTGGGGGAGAGTAAAATACAAATTTAGTTATTAACTTGTTCTCGATTTCTATTTTCAAATTATTATAAAAATAATTTTTATAGCAAATTTTTCAATTTGATTTAATATGAATTATTTTATTTAATTATTATAAAAGGTTAAACGAAATACTTCTAGCGCTTTAATTAATTAAATAGAATAAAATATTTGGTTAAAGGGAATAAGAATATAGTAAACTAATTTTAGTATGGAAAACTATATTCTAAAATTAAAATTCTTAAGTATTCAAATGAAAAAGAAAAGATTGAAAATCAATGAAGTAAAAACTATGAAGTATATATAAGCTAAGAAATATTCCTAAGTTTCAAATTTAGGAAGATGAAAATGAAGTTCAAAATTATTAACAGGCTCTCCAGATATAGTAATCCTCAATAAAAAAAAGAGAAAAAGAAAGAGAAAAAGAAAAAGAAAAGGAAAAAGAAAAATGAGGAGAAGCTTGAGGAGATGCCTTATCAAAAATTGGCTTCATTTGAATTAACCTAAAAGGAAAAACTTAGATATTTCCAAACTTATGTTTATGGATTAGAATTTTACCTAATAGTATTTTCTTGAATTTTTTATCATATGAATATCTTAAGTAGTTATTCTTTTAAATATAGTCATTCACGAAATGAATAAGTAAACTAGAAATCTTAGACCTGATAACTAAATAATTTATTTCTATAAGATTAATTAAATTACATGAATTATTTTTATTTAACTTTATTATGATATTAATTAATCTAATTCATAGTTTATTTAAATTGAAAAATTTTACTATAGAAATCATTATTTTTATGTAGTACTAAAATTACTTGAGGACAAGTAATAAGTAAGTTTGGGGGATTTTGATCACTGAAAAATTTATTAAGAAATTCATAACTATTTTTGATGAAATTGCACTTTAAAGAAGGGTATTTTCTTTATTTTATTGCAGGAATGAAGAATTTAGGTGATAAAAGCAAAAATCATAAAAAGGAGCGAATTTGGAGCAAAATCATGTAATTTGTGCTGAGTCGCCGACAGCGAGATCGAGCCCGCCGACAGCGAGGTTACAAGAAGAAAATTCTGAAGAATTTATAACTGTCTCGCTGACAGCGAGCCCGAGCCCGCCAACAGCGAGCTAGAGCGGTTTGAAGATCTTCTAGAAGCCTCACCGACAACGAGGTAGTTCGTCGCCGACGGCGAGCTAGTTCAAATGGCACAGATACATTGAACCTGGACACTTTTTGAAGAGATGCTTACACACCTCTTGGACCTTTGCTCACCTCTATATATAGAGGCCGAAATTCAGCTTATAAGTGTGATATATTTGTGTTAAGTCCAGTTTTGTGCAGTCTTTTGTGTCTTTTGTGTGTCTTTGAGAGTTATAAGTGAGTTATTTTGAGTTATTTAGTGAGAGTTTTTAGTGAGTCTTGCTGTACTAGAAGGAAGAGTCAAAGGAACTATGAGGAGTCTGCTTGGAGATAAATTAAGATAAGTATTTGTATTTATTGTTTTTAACTTTAAATGAAATCCATGCTTAGTTTAGTTCCCATGCATTCTGAGTAGTTTATTAGTCTTTCTCCCTGTTATGAAATTAAGTGACTTGATGAACTAAAAATATAAGTATTTATATATATATATATATTAATAAATTGTGATAATTTTTACTTAAAACGTAATTTACTTTCAAACTGGCCATTTGATTTGTTAAAATGTGTTGATTTACAACTATAGTAAAAATTACATCTCATATTCGGGAATTCAAAAGCCTTGGAAGGAAGGTGCAAATAAATAGGAAAATAATATCACTGGGCATAGAATTGAGTATTTTAGTGTGACAGACTAAAATATTCAATTTGGTCCTATTGTTTGAGAGCCGAAGTGTAGATGTTAGCCCTCAGGCGAGGGAACGTGGGAGCTACGAAGTGGCGATCGGTATCCTCCCGACCTAGACTGCAGATTCGATAATCAAACATAGGATTAGTCAATATTCTTTACACTGGACCAAAGGGTAAAGAATAGGAATGCTCCTATTTGTCACAATACCTTAAAATTATCTATTTAAATTCATCAATCTCTTAAATTTCTAAACAAAGGGGAAATATACTTTTTCTGAATAGTTAAGACTTATTTAGCAATTAGTTTAATTTCCTGCACTTTTAATTCGTATTAATTTTCTACTTAGTTAATTTATCTAATTAAAATACTTAGTTTACTTTATTGCGCTTAAATTTAAAGTTCCAAATTTTCGTATATTATTATTATTATTATTTTAAAATTAGTCGTTATTTAATTTTCTCTTTCCTCGTGGGATCGATAACCGAGGACTCCACTAGAGCCCTGTATTACTTGATACGATACGTATACTTGCGTAGCATCCACAACATAAATAATTACAATTCTATACATATAATATAGCGGGGTCAAGTTTTTGGCTTCGTTTCAACTAAATTAAAAATATCATAATATAAAATTGTGGGTCACTTATAGAGATCCATTTCTTATAAACTTCAAGGATGATATTAATATGTAAATTTAAAAAATCAATAGAAGAATATTGGATCAAGAAAGAAATATGAGGAACAATGATATAAATCTATCTTAAAAGGAAGATCAAAATGAAAAATTACAATTTGAGGATTTTGTAGAAATTCCTGGAACTGAAAAGGATTGGGTGATTGATCAAGTGTGCTTTGATTTAGTGGAACCATTTGTTAGGCCCGCGACGTTAAAACCAAGCGCTTTATGGGAGGCAACCCATAGTTATCAGTGTGCTTTGATTTAGTGTGCTTGAAAGTCATGATTGTTAGTGTTGTATGTTGTTTACTTTAGGGTGGATTGACTTGATCGTTATATTTAATTTTGGATTGATAAGTTTGATTGTTGATTGGTAGATGTTTGGATTGCTAGTAGTTTGATTTGATCTTTGCGTATCATGAGGGATGTGATCCCTTAACTTCTTATTATGGTTAGACTTGTATGTTCTCTTGTAGTAGTTGGATTGACGAGTTCACTATAACTCGGGTCTTACTCGGATTTGAGTTCTATAAGAGATATCATGAATTTGAACAATGACAGCTTCATCTCTATTTTGTTACATCCTTTTTCTAATTTTATTTTCATTTGATAGGAGTCGCGAACCTTTTTGATGAATACCATGTGGATGATTTTACATTATCTTTATAACTGTTAGAGGTGCTTAATTATAAGGATTAGATGATGCCTGAGATTAGTGCCTAGGAGCCAATATATTCGGGGTAATCTTATCTTTCAGATTATAATCTATAAAACCATTTAAAATGTACCTAATTTATTAGTGTAGTGATTTCATTAGAAACTGGAAGTAAACCAGTGTGATGTGATGAGTTAATGGAAGAATTGACCTCATTTATCTTTTGTGTGTCTATGTTTGTGTTACAATTTTATATGATAATTAAAGAACATTTTTATATTCCCTTACTGATACCTACTATTCTAGTTAAACTTTTATTAAGTGAATTTCATTTTGGCATGATTAGTTTAGATTTACTTTCTGCTGCATATTGTTCTGTCCTAATGAATACTTGTAAATGGTTTTGATAGATATTTGTGGTAGATAGAATTTCTAAATTATTTTTCTTCCAACTTATATGTTCTGTACTGAATGCTATATATGTTAAAAACTAAGTTTGGGGGTAGGAAGAAAAATAAAATTTTAATGTGAAAATACTTCCTTTTAGTGTAATTTTATTACAAACATGTTTTAGGTTAGATTTACTTTCTCCTACAGTTATTCTATCCTGATTATGCATGTATACAAATTTGATAGGATGTTGTAGTAGTAAGTAGATTCGACATTTACTTTTTCTTCCTGTAACATTTTATGGAATTAATTACAAAATATTTTAAAATATAAGTTTGGGGGAAGAATAATTTTTAAAATGTAACTTTATTTTTCCTCAGTAGCATGTATTTAATTTGATATCACATTTAAAATGACTTGTGGTATGTGGGGTTACTATAATTTCAATTTTAGGAATTTTAGAAAAATAATCTAGTTGAAATCCTTAGTGAAGAAAATGTTCTAGAGTTAAGAAATTTTGTAGGAAACATTGGAAAAAAGAATTTTCTATTTATGGTAGAAAGGAGTTGGATATTTGAAAAGGTAAAATTCTTAGATTTATGATGCGTTACTCGGCCTAACGGGGCTTTATATATACTTTCAAATGCTAGAATTTGATACCATTGCTAGAAGATTTCATCACTAACGGCGGCGCCAAAAACTTGATGTGATTTTACTTATGAAAGAATTTATGAATTTATATATAGATTTTTATAATTTGTAAAAGTCACAATTTCAAACGCAAAAAAACGTATCGTTCAAGTAATACAAGGCTCTAGTGAAGTCCTAGTTATGAATCCCACAGGGAAGATTTTTAGAATATTAAATAATATTTTTGATTTTTCAAATTAAAAGTAATTATTATTTTTATTTCTTTTTAAATTTTTGATTTTAGAATTAATGAATTTATACTAAATGTAAGTAAGCAACACAAAAATAAATATTAATGCAGGTATAAATAAAACAACTTTCTCTTTTTCAACTAATTCAAGATTTTTAGAATAATTATCATTTTTAGAGAATTTAGATTATGGTATTGTGCCAAAAAAAAATATTCCTATTCTTTACCCTTTGGTCCAGACATAAAGAACATTGACTAATCTATAGATCGGTTAAGGATGTTTTATTAGTAGAATGGGTTAATCTAACCTCACACTACTAGATGTCCAACGGTAGCTATGGTCGGCCCTACCAGTGATCCGTTCCCTTTCTATAAATCAAATTATTAGAATTTAGCTTGTCACTCTAAAAAGTAATTAAATCTACACCCAATAAATCATATCTTACTATTTATTTGCACTTCACTTTGAATAACCCGCATAAAGCCATCAACTACCCAAGGATTCATGTGATATCTACTAGTTAAGAACTCATCTCCGAATAGGTCTCAAAATTCTTCAACTGGTTTTAACAGTTTAATGGCCAGTTTAAAAACTAAACTAAGATCAGGTATTAATATCATCATAATTTTTATAAATATTTTAAGTTAAATTCTCCAACAAAGTTTAATTATCTT
>JAKZJZ010000709.1:0-40002 GCA_022702705.1 Papilionanthe hookeriana x Papilionanthe teres
CAAATTTAAACCCATTAACTGAAATTAAATTAAATCACAAACCATTTGAACACCAATTTGCCCTCGAAAGCTTTGGTTATCATAACTCTTAAACAGAACGTCAAATGAAATGTTACTTCGCTTATAGGATATTCAAATGTCCTGGTTCACTGAGCAAGATAACAAAACTTTAATTCTCGGACGATTAATTCATTTGTATAATTAAATTCATTTGGACTTAAAATAATTCTAGCAATATTGAAAAGATGTTTATGATTCTTCTTAAGCACTTCCTCAATATGATAGGATATTTATAAGAACAACTGAACTTAAGTGTTCTTTGATGAAGAAAATCGTCCTCAAACCAAAACACAAGAACCTAGACATCATAGGAAATGACTAGCTATAGGATTAGGAATTTGATAGAAAACCATAACCCTTCCCTTAGCTTTACCTAGGAACTTGCTTAAATATTCTAATTGTGTTTTACGTGCAGCTTGGGATGACGGGAAGACCCTCCAGGTACGCTTTTATTTTATTCAATTTATGTTATTGCAATTTACTTAATCGCATCGCACTTACCTTTCTTGCATGATAAACAACTGTTGCATGAAAACCCACACCTTTAGGATAGTCCCTAAAACTGAAACCAAAACTAAATTAAAAGTCATTGCAAGATAAAATTCACCGCCATAACATTTCAAAATATAAAATAACTCAAAATTTAATCACAAATAGAACACAAAACTACAATTATAACTAAATTAAGACGTCTTGTTGGATGATCGGGAATACCTCGGATGATGTAACCTACGTGTTGCTTAACGGGATTTCCCATGGTCTAAATGAAAGTGTGGAACTCATTCGATTGAGTTTAGTAAATTCATACGGACTAAGTGAATCCGATAAAAATAACGACTGTCGGAAGGATGGAACCGTAGGATCTTAACCGGTGTTGTTATAATCAACTTTAAGATTTGTTTTAAATAAAATATAAAAAACACTTGGAAATTAAGATTTTCTCTAAACCAAAACACTTTCCTCATCTCTCGATTTATGACTTCTATAACTAAACCTCGCAACAACAAGGAGCTCGGAGCATGGTGGGCGGCACGGTCATCGTCATCGGCAAAGCTCGAGTCTACTTCAACAAAACTTTCTTAGAATTAAATAACTAAGCCATAGGACTTCGAGGTAGTTTGCCTAGTGCAACATAAATCCTCAACCGTTTGTTAGGCATTTGCATTGCAAATTAAGCCCTAACCGGTCTTAGGATTCCGAGGTAGTCGTTCGATACGACATAAAACCTCACACCTTCGACGCTATTTGTATGATTTTATCATACAAATATAAGTCCAAATTAATTAAAATTGGCAAGATTGAAATATCAGATAATATTAGGATTTTCTTAAACTCGAAGCCAAACAATAGGATAGTTTGGGAAGTTGCCAAGATTCTTCTTGGATCCTCAGCTTCTCCTATTTCTCTTCCTTTTGGACTCCTGAAATAAATTGTTCTAAACTTGATCCATTTACTATTGAAATTCCAAAATTCAATCTCTTGAAAACTTAAACTTTGAAATTCTTGAGAGCAGAACCACTGATTAATATCGAGAGTTTTCTTAGGTGATTCCCGTCACTTAAGATGTAATTAACTATAGGGGCTTGCCCTTATAGGGAATTTTAAGAACCCAGGTAATATAAACCCTACTTAATTCATTTATATTAAGCAGGGGAACTTGTCGGCTTATAAAATTTGTTCGCAGACCAAACGGATGTCACAAACCTTTCAAGTTTATTTAATCGAGCCCCATTACCAAGCAGTGTGTCTATTCTTCGGGATAGATACACGTTTGTGGTGTGGTGCTCATTTATGTAAACTATTCGGGATGTGAGATCAGTTTGATTTCATATCTTAAAATTTTCAAACTTAAAATTATTTTCAAAATCAAATGTTACTTTCGAATTATATATATATATTTAAATTAAATTTAAAATATAAAATTCGCACGACAATTTACTGTTAGGCGACCCCCCTTTTCAAAATAAAACACATAACCTAAAAATAAGCCGTACACATAACACTTCTCTCATCTCTTGATTTTCATCCTCTAAAACTAAACCTCTACAACAACAAGGAGCTTGGAGTATGGTGGGCAACACGGCCATCTTCGTCAGCAAAACTTGTGTCGACTTCAACAAAACTTTCTTAGAATTAAATAACCATGCTGTAGGACTTCGAGGTAGTCTGCCTAGTGCAACATAAATCCTTAACTTTTTGTAAGGCATTTGCATAATCATGTTATGCAAATTAAGCCCTAACCAGTCTTAGGACTCCGAGGTAGTCGTTCGTTATGACATAAACCCTCACATCTTCAAGGCTATTTGTATGATTATGTCATACAAATACAAGTCTTAATTAATTAAAATTGACAAGATTGCAACATCAAATAAAATTCCTAAATCCAAGCCAAACAATAGGATAGTTTGGGAAGTTGCCAAGATTCTACTTGGATCCTCAACTTCTCCTATTTCTCTTCTTTTGGATCCTTGAAAATAACTGTTCCAAATTTGATCCATTCCCAATTGAAATTTCAAAAATTCAATTGTTTGAAAACCTTAAAATTTAAAATTCTTGAGAGCAAAACCACTGATCATTATCGAGAGTTTTCTTAAATGATTCTCTTCATTTAAAATGTAATTAACTATAGGAGCTTGCCCTTATAGGGAACTTTAAGAACCCAGGTAATATAAACCTTGCATAATTCATTTATATTAAACAGAGGAACTTGTTGGCTTATAAATTTGGTTCGCAGACCAAACAGATGTCACAAATCTTCTAGTTTATTTAATCGAGCCCCATCGTCAAGCAGTGTGTCTATTCTTCGGGATAGATACACGGTTTGTGATGCGGTGCTCGTTTATATAAACTATTTGGGATGTGAGAACGGTTTAATTTTTCATTTCTTAAAATTTTTAAACTTAAAATTACTTTCAAAAATCAAAAACTACTTTTCAAATTATTTATTTAAATTAAATTAAAAATTCTCTGACAACTTCTCTAGGCGACCTCATTTTTAAAATACAACACTCAACACAAAAATAAGCCGTACAACTTCAGGCGACTCCGCTGGGGACTAGTTCCTCTCTCCATTTTGATTAGATGGTTTTGATTTCATAAATCGGTTGTGTATCCACGTCCCTAGTGGAGAAAACTACCACTCTTCCGTTGGGATACCCCATTCATTTCTGTCTTGAACGAGTATAGCCAACTTCTCTCGGATTTAGGAGCCACTGTTTAGACGCCCATAAACGGAGAGGTTCCGAGATCATTTTACCTCTTTTCTAAGGTAGGGTGGACCCCCAATAAGTGTTAGTTTCAGAGCGGTCCTTCGAGTTGAGAAGTCTTGCTTAAGACTTTCTCTTCCTTTTCAATTCTAAATCGGGCCCTTTACCTTTTCTATAACCTTTTTCCTTTGATCGTTTCGTTTCTAACAAATGAACGCGCTAATAAACAACCTTCTAATAAACAATCTCTTTTAAAAATCACAAATACACTAAGATAAACGAAAATGTGTTCGGACTCTTTCTTTTTCGTCCTAAACTTTACGACGAAAAGAAGCATAATTCGGGACTGACATTCGGAATCTGCCTTGCAGAAAATGACTGCCCCAAAGTTAATCTTCTCCTTCACCAATGGAATGGACTTCGCCGTTTACAAGGATGAGCTGCCCGACAATGGAATCATCCGTTTCGGAAAAATGATTCGGCAACATAGATATCAAGTTCGCTGACATCTCTGTCTTCACACTAATGGACAAAGTGTCGAAGCCGAGAAACCCGTGATTGAGTTCAACCTGAAATCGACTCAAGAATTCCCTCCCATGCAAAGGGTTCCAGTTGAAAGGAGTACTACCGTTCGTAGGAGGACTCGTTGTCTCGCCCCTAAAGGTCTAGTCATCTCCGTGCCTACCCCGACTCCGCCAGGTGAAGGGGAAGGAAATCCAAGTCTGTGATGAGCCTGTCACCGTGGAGGGTACAGATTTTGCTACAATACCATCTATTTTTGAGATTGGGTCCAGTTCAAGAGTTGCACCCTTAACTCGGACTCAAAGGAGAAATAGAAGCAGAAAGATCGCCAAGATCGAGAAAGCCAAAGCTGCTGAAGTTGCTTTTCTAGAAGAAATTTCTGAGGAAAGAGAAGAACTGCCTGAATATATACCTTTGTTGGAAGGAAGTAGGTTTCAACCTCTCTCTGCCACATCAGAAGAAGAGGATTTCTATAGGATCGCCGCTGCATTACTCCGACCTGCGTACTACAACAATTACAAAAGGAAAAGTGTTAAGACTACGCCATTTGCTCGACTGCAAGCTGTGATAGAAAGATTGGTAAAGAAAGACAGATGCCCTGTTTCAGAAATCTTAAGAAGGATGGGACGGGTGCCAGCTAAATCCTGCCTCGGACTACGAATAGAGCCTATTGCTGCCATAGATAAACCAAAGAAGAAGATAAAAGCCAGTTCACTCGTTGTTGTATCGAGTCTACAAATTAGGGAAGATACCACCTTCCAGCATATAGCTGATAGGCCATCCGGTCTTAGGCTTCCGGCTGCAAGAAGGATGGCATGGCGACCTACTACTGGCGAGCTAAGACCAAAATAATGTCCTGAGAAGAAAGGTCTCGTCAAGAGACTTGAATCAGAAGAAAGTGCTACTGCAATAAAGGGGACTCCTGAAAAGGAAGTTCAACAACCGTCACGTGACAACTGCTAGACCGTGCAGAAAAGGCCACTAGAGGATGCCATGGATAAGTTAAGGACGGACATCCGACGGTTAGCAAAAGAAAGAGAAGAAAAACTAGAAGATAAAGTTGATTCATCAGAATTTATGAATGACGAGTATGCTGAAATCAACATGGTTGAGACACGAGAATCGTTAGCTTTGCAAGGTGCTCCGACAGCTACGAAAAGAGATGAACCAGAAGTGATGAGAGCACAGCTTCAGGAAAAAGATGACACAATTTTCCAGATGGCAAAGAGGATGGAAGATGACCCGCAATTTTATATTATGATATTTTTAATTTAATTGTAACGACGCCAAAAACTTGACCCCGCTATATTATGTGTATAGAATTGTAATTGTTTATGTTGTGGATGCTATGCAAGTATACGTATCGTATCAAGTAATATAGGGCTCTAGTGGAGTTCTGGTTATTGATCCCACAGGGAAAGAGAAAATTAAATAACAGCTAATTTTAAAATAATAATAATAATAATAATAATAATAATACGAAAATTTGGAATTCTGAATTTAAGCGCAATAAAGTAAACTAAGTATTTCAATTAGGTAAATTAACTAAGAAGAAAATTAATACGAATTGAAAGTGCAGGAAATTAAACTAATTGCTAAATAAGTCTTAACTATTCAAAAAAAGTATCTTTCCCTTGTTTAGAAATTTAAGTGATTGGTGAATTTAAATAGATAACTTTAAGGTATTGTGACAAATAGGAGCATTCCTATTCTTTACCCTTTGGTCGAGTGTAAAGAATATTGACTAATCCTATGTTTGATTGCCGAATCTGCGACTAGTGCTGGGAGGATACCGATCGCCATTTCGGAGCTCCCACGTTCCCCTCGCTCGAGGAGCTAACATCTACACTTCGACTCTCAAACAATGGGACCGAATTGACTATTTTAGTCTGTCACACTAAAATGCTCGATTCTACGCCCGATGATATTATTTCCTTATTTATTTGCACCCTCCTTCCAAGGCTTTTGAATTCCCCGAATATCAGATGTAATTTTTACTATAGTTGATAATCAACATATTTTTAACAAATCAAATGGCCAGTTTGAAAGTAAATTAAGTTTTAAGTAAAAATTATCACAATTTATTAATATATAAAAATACTTCTATTTTTAGTTCATCAAGTCACTTAATTTCATAACAGGGAGAAAGACTAATAAACTACTCGAATGCATGTTGACTAAACTAAGCATGGATTTCATTTAAAGTTAAAAACAATAAATACAAATACTTATCTTAATTTATCTCCAAGCAGACTCCTAGCAGTTCCTTTGACTCTTCCTTCCAGTACAGCAAGGCTCACTAAAAACTCACTAACTCACTAACTCACTAAAAAC
Organism: Papilionanthe hookeriana x Papilionanthe teres; assembly: GCA_022702705.1. Classification (NCBI taxonomy): domain Eukaryota; kingdom Viridiplantae; phylum Streptophyta; class Magnoliopsida; order Asparagales; family Orchidaceae; genus Papilionanthe; species Papilionanthe hookeriana x Papilionanthe teres. The sequence goes on from JAKZJZ010000709.1 coordinate 6,123, forward strand.
TGCACCAATTAACAAAATAACACACACACTAATACACTAATTAACTCCGAACACAAATTAACACACAAAAACTGCACTAATTAACTCCAAACACAAATTAACACACATAGAAGCTGAATTTCGGCTTCTATATATAGAGGTGAGCAAAGGACCAAGTGGTGTGTAAGCATCCCTTCAAAAAGTGTCCAGGTTCAATGTATCTGTGCCATTTGAGCTAGCTCGCCGTCGGCGACGAACTACCTCGCTGTCGGCGAGGCTTCTAGAAGATCTTCAAACCGCGCTATCTCGCTGTCAGCGGGATCGGGCTCGTTGTCAGCGAGACAATTATAAATCCTTCAGAAATATCTCCTCGTAACCTCGCCGTCGGCGGGCTCAATCTCGCCATCGGCGACTCAGCACAAATTGCATTATTTTATTCCTTTTTGCTCCAAATCCGCTCCTTTTTATGATTTTTGCTTTTATCACCTAAATTCTCCATTCCTGCAACAAAATAAAGAAAATACCCTTCTTTAAAGTGCAATTTTATCAAAAATAGGTATGAATTTCTTAATAAATTTTTCGAGTGATCAAAATCCCCCAAACTTACTTATTACTTGTCCTCAAGTAATTTTAGTACTACATAAAAATAATGAGTTTTAAAATAAGATTTTTCAATTTAAATAACTATGAATTAGATTAATTAATATCATAATAAAGTTAAATAAAAATAATTCATGTAATTTAATTAATTTTATAGAAATAAATTATTTAGTTATTAGGTCTAAGATTTCTAGCTTACTATTCATTTCAAAATTGACTATATTTAAAAGAATAACTACTTAAGATATTCATATGATAAGAAATTCAAGAAAATACTATTAGGTAAAATTCTAATCCATAAACATAAGTTTTGAAATATCTAAGTTTTTCCCTTTAGGTTAATTCAAATGAAGCCAATTTTTGACGAGACATCTTCTCAAGCTTCTCCTCATTTTTCTTTTTTATTTTCTTTTTCTTTTTTTTTTCTTTTTCATTTTTCTAATGAGGATTACTGTATCTGGAGAGCCTGTTAATAATTTTGAACTTCATTTTCATCTTCCTAAATTTGAAACTCAGGAATATTTCTTAGCTTATATATACTTCATAGTTTTTACTTCATTGATTTTCAATCTTTTCTTTTTCACTTGAATACTTAAGAATTTTAATTTTAGAATATAGTTTTCCATATTAAAAATAGTTTAATATTCTTATTCCTTTTAACCAAATATTTTATTCTATTTAATTAATTAAAGCACTAGAAATATTTCATTTAACCTTTTATAATAATTAAATAAAATAATTCATATTAAATCAAATTGAAAAATTTGCTTATAAAAATTATTTTTATAATAATTTGAAAATAGAAATTGAGAACAAGTTAATAACTAAATTTGTATTTTACTCTCCCCCAAACTTAAATTTTTATATCTACTCTAAATAATGAATAAGAAGGAAAGTAAATAAATCATACCTTTGAAGTTTAGGTATTTCTTTTTTCTTTGAAATTTTTGCGAGGCTTTTTCATTTTTCATTGAACACTTGTTACGTTAGTATTTTCCATATATATTTAACAATTTAAAGAAAATGCGGGGATAAAATCTAAGATAAGTATTAAACACAACAATTAAAATAACTCTACACTACACCTATGAATTACTAACATATTAAAACAATTTAACTAACATATTAACAATTTTAAAAAATTAAAACAATACAAAATAAAATAAAAACATACTAAAGAAAATTAATATCCTATTTAACATACTAATAAATGCAATTAACTAACACAAAAACAAAAACTAAACTACTATCACAATTCAAGCAAATTAATCTAACTAACATCCAATGTCTCAAAAAAAATAAAGTACTCAATATTACAAATATATAAAGTCCTCAAAATAACTTAACATCAAACTAATAAAACAAATAAAGTCCTAATCTTCAGCATCAAAGTCCCAAATTATATTATCATCCCCTCCTTGATCTGTAGGCTGCTGAGAAGAGCGAAGCAAGATGATACCGAGTATACACAGGGCAATGCGGAAAGACAACATCTAAATCTCCACTCCTATAACGACGTTCGGCTTCATAGTATGCAATTTCGTATTCGAATGTCGTTGGAGGTACTCACTATCATAATCATGTCTCCTCTCCGGATTATCGATCCTTTGATCAAAATGATCAAATCTTCTCTCCATGGTCTCTCCAACCTGCTCAAAACTCCTCCTATGCGAGTCGATTCATTCATCGGATCTTGTAGGGTAGGGGTGGTAGGCTCGGGAGGTTCATAGCTAGTAGAGGGTATATCTCTACTTGGTCGAGTGAAATAACTTCTCACTCCCGATCTCCACCCTTCATGAGATTCATACTTCTTGATATTGGCGATATGTGAGTGGTTTCATAGGTTCCACCCATTCTTCATCATCTCTAGCCTCTACTCGCAGAGTTGGCGGAGTGCAAAATTAATCCGGGGTGTCTCAATCCGGCTCCACTCTCATTTCGAGGAGTGGCCAGGATATTTTGATAAATAACTCTCCCAATGTTGATGCTTCTATTATTCGAATACGAAATTCGAATTGCTCTATCTCGTGTTACCTCACTTGTGGTGATATGTGGGTAACGAGTAGAACAAATAAAGTAATGCCGGACTTTGGAGGTCGCATTTAATTTAGAAAGAGGAAAATTCACTCTTTCCTGTTGCTTAATTTTCCAAACTGCGGTTCCATCGGTGAGAAAGTTAATGACTTCCTCCGGTGGTCCTTCCATCGTTCCAAAAGTTTCATACTCGCTAAAGTGCGAGTCATGAACATCATAGAACGCGTTAATTCTTGCGGCATTGAAATCTACAAAAAACCCTCGTACCTTTACTTGGTGCATCTTCAGTGGCGATCAAATTGGCATAAAATTCTTTAACCACTTCTACAGCTGCTCTATATTGAACGTAACAGAAATTCTCCCAACCTCGCTCCTTAATAATCTGCTCTACTTCTCCTCCTGGATTTTTGAAAACCCGATCCGCAATGCACTTTCTTCCTTGTATGTTTTTAAAATATTTGCTTTGTGCTCGTGCATTGATGAATCGGTTTTCGTCGAATTCTACTCGACGTTTTTGTCATGGAGCCATACGATCGATCTGTGAAAATCGTGAAAATTTTCACTAAACTTAATAATAATACTAAGATGGCTTCCTACAACATTCATAAGTAATTTAAATCAAATTCCATGGATTTCCACCGAATATTTCTTCCACATTTTGATTTTTCCCAAAATTTGCAATGTGGTGAAAATATATGGTGAAAATCAAAAATTTTTGCATAGGAGTGAAGCTCTTACCAAGGGAAGATGAAATCCGGTGTCAAAAAGTGTTGAAATCGCTTCAAATCCAAGATCTCTCAAGCCCTAGGTCGGTTTTTTGCGAAAATGAGAGGTTGGGGATGATGAATAGTGTTTTTGACCGGTCAAATATATGTTTTTCCCGACCTCACTATCAGCGAGATTTTTTTCGCCATCGGCGAGATAATATTTTTCGGAACCAAAAACCTTTGGGAATAATCCGCTGTCGGCGAGAAATTCTTCGCTGTCAGCGAGATCGATCTCGCTGTCGGCGGGATTTTTCTTGCCGTCGGTGAGATTCCAAAAATTTTAAATTTTTGAAATTCGTCACTCATTTTCGTCCTTGATTTGCCTTATATTATATTTCCGATCACATCATTTATTAATTTAATATGAAGATTAGCTACTTATACACAAACAAATTCACACAACACAACAAATTAACTTTAATATTGAAATCCATGAGATATACAAACTAACATAATTTTAAACTACGTAATCAAACTTCAAACTTCAATCCTTACTACTAATTAGCATCGCAAACCAATCCACGACACACTAAATGCCGATACAAAACTATGACGCATATCTCGATTAAGTTTGAGATATTCGAATCATCACTCCACACACAATAAAATCTAAATCAAATCAAATAACATAAATACAAACATACTATGGAAATCTTTACTACTACTCTTCAAGGTCGAGAATCTTCATCTTCTACGATATTTACGATATGACGATGATGCGCAAATAAGTTATAGAAAGGCACCGAAGGGAAACTCCGAAGCGATTCTTCGGTGATCCAACCCTTCTGTCTCGGTAAATGAAGAAAGCCGGCTTCAGGGTGTCCGGAATGATCAAAGTGTTCTTTCATCCTCCGATCAATGTGATCGAATAAATCGGACATATTGTCGATTAAATCTCTCACATTCTGCAGTTCTTCCTCCATTCCTTTAATTTTCCTCATAAGTAACTCCGTTTTATACGAAATAGGCCTTGCTTATAGGATTATTACGTGAAGCTCTATCGAGAGATAAATGTAATGTCTTCATTATTGTCCAAAGTAGGGAACATATCTGTAGGATCAAGCGGCTTCCAAGGTAACAGAACCATTTCCCAAGCTTCATAAGAAACCAGGTACTGACTGCATAATGCAAAAATAGTAGATGGGTGTCCTAGTCCGTGAACTGACCCATGCACGATTAAACCCAATGCAGACTTAATAATTATTTATCCAACATCAATAGGCAATCCAATTTGAATACAATAATTCAATATAGCGCATTCCTTCGAAACCTTGTTTACCCTCATAGTAGGTAACAATTTAGATGAGATGAAAAAGTGCCGAGTGCTTCGAGACGGGATTCAAAAGTGATGCGGAGAAACTAACATACCCGTCTTCACGCATTTCCCAATCTTCGGTTCATCAGTCAGATATCGAAATATCTCATTCATATTATATCGAGAAGGCATAAAATTTGAATAGTGACATATCGGGGTGTTTTCTATAGAGAATAATTCATTTACTCTTGATGGAGTAAATGTCACCCATCTTCCTCGGACGTAGACATTCCCACTGTTGATCGCATGTAAGTTAGAGTAGAACTCTTTCACAACTGGAATAACAACAACAGACGTAGTGTAACAAAATACCTCCCAGTGCCGCTGTGTGATCATTTCTTCTATCTTCGTAGTGGAATTCTCTAATCCTCGATTGACAAATCTCCGTTCCTTGATAACTCTTTTCTTTAACAAAACCTTATTGATGATCCGCTGCGCTTCCGCACTCACAAATTTCCTCCGGTTAAACACTCCAGATTTAGAGGAATCTAAGAATTTGGAGGCCATTATGGTGAATGGAATGAATTCTAGTGAAGAAGGCAGACTTAGAATGGTTTATGAATGGGTTTTCACAAATGAATTGGTGTTGAGACCGTCCAAATGGGCATTCAAAGTATAAATAACTCATCTTTATAACTTCCTCGCTGTTGGCGAGAAGTTTCTCGCCGTCGGCCACTCAGTTATAAAAACTGCCTTTCAGGTTCTCGCTGTCGGCGGGACGTTTCTCGCTGTCAGCAAGGTCGATAAATAAACTGATATTAATTTAGGCACGAACCTCACTGTCGGCGAGTATCGACCTCGCCATCGGCGAGATTTCAAAATAATGTCCAATTTCACTCTAAATCGAATAGTTTCATTTCTCATCATAATGGTTCGAATATGTGATGATTCTTAATAATAATTGAGTAGTAAAGTTTCAATAATATAGACTAACTATTAAGATACAATAAAATAGATAACTAATATGGGTTGCCTCCCATAAAGCGCTTGGTTTAACGTCGTCAGCCCGACCTAATTTCAATTATTAATCAAGTCGACTAAGCATTAAAACCTCTTTATAGTTAGGTCTTATACCTTCGAAATATGGTTTTAATCTATGTCCATTAACTTTAAATTTATGTCCAGTTTTTGGATCTTCGATTTCTATAGTTCCGTATGAAAATATTTGAGTTATGGTGAAAGGTCCTAACCATCGAGACTTCGATTTTCCAGGAAATAATTTCAATCTAGTATTATATAGCAAAACTTCTGTCATGGTTCAAAATTTCTCTGATTAATCTTCCGATCATGCCATAATTTCATCTTTTTTTTATAAATCCGATCATTATCATATGATTCATTTCTTAATTCTTCCAATTCATTTAATTGCAACAATCTTTTCTCACCAACTTCCTTCATATTATAATTAAGTTCTTTAATCGCCCAATATGCTTTATGTTCTAATTCAACTGGTAAGTGGCATGTTTTTCCATATATAAGCCTGTAAGGAGTCATTCCAATCGGAGTTTTATAAGTAGTCCTATAAGCCCATAATGCAGTGTCTAATCTAATAGACCAATCTAACTTATTTGGGTTTACAGATCTTTCTAAAATACGTTTAATCTCATGATTAGATACTTCAGCTAATCTGCTAGTCTGTGGAAGATAAGTAGTGGATATCTTATGAGTAATATTGTATTTTTCTACTATTTTGTGAATGTATTTATTTCTAAAATGAGTTCCTCCGTTAGTGATAATCACTCTCGGCATTCCAAATCTAGTAAAAATATTTTTCATCAGAAATTTTGAAACACTCTTAGCATCACACCTAGGTAAAGCTTGTGCCTCCATCAATTTGGAAACATAATCAACAGCTACTAATATATATGAGTTCCCAAACGAATGAATAAAAGGTCCCATAAAATCTAATCCCCAAACATCAAAAATTTCAACTTCTAATATAAAATTTAGAGGCATTTAGTTTCTTCTAGATATATTTCCTACTCTTTGGCATTTATCACAAGTTTTAATATATATGTATACATCTCTAAATAGAGTAGGCCAGTAAAATCCAGATTGTAGAATCTTATAAGCGGTTTATCAGTCCCGAAATGTCCTCCAAAATCAGAATCATGACATTTTTGAATAATTGGTTCAGTTTCTTCATAAGGTACACATCTTCTAATAATTAAATCATTACATTGCTTATATAAATATGGTTCATCCCAAAAATAGGTTTTCGTATCATGGATGAATTTTTTATGTTGTTGCAAAGTTACCATAGGTGGTAAAATATTACTAACTATATAGTTTACTATATCAGCATACCATGGTATTTTCCACTCATTGATATTATATAGTTGTTCATTAGGAAAAGCGTACATAATTTCATTTTCAATATCGAGATAATTCATGATTTTCTAATCTTGATAAATGATCCGCAATTTGATTATCGGTTTCTTTCTTATTAACGATCTCAAAATCGAATTCTTGCATTAATAGCATCCATCTAATTAATCTTGGTTTGGAATCTTTCTTTTGCATTAAATATTTGATAGCGGAAAGATCGGTATGCACGATACATTTTATTCAATCAGATAAGGTCTAAATTTATTAAAACCATATACTACCGCTAATAATTCTCTTTATGTAACTGTATAATTTATTTCAACATCATTAAGAGTTTTACTAGCATAGTATATAACTTTAAAAATCTTTTCATATCTTTGCCCAAGAACTGCTCCTACAGCATAATCACTAGCATCACACATAAGTTCAAATGGTTTCTCCAGGTTAGGTGAAACTATTATAGGTCTTGTAATTAATTTTTCTTTTACGAGTTTAAAAGCATTCGGGCATTCGATTGTAAATTCAAATTTCTTGTCCTTTTCGAAGTTGGCATAGAGGTTTAGTAATTTTTGAAAAATCTTTTATATAGCGTACGTAGAATCCGGCATGTCCAAGAAAACTTCTTACCCCTTTTACGAAGTAGTTGGAGGTGGTAATTTAGCTATAACTTGAATTTTTGCGGGGTCCACTTCCATGCCTTTTTCCGAAATTTTATGCCCTAATACAATGCCGCCCGCAACCATAAATTGACATTTCTCCCAATTTAGAACGAAATTTGTTTTCTCACATACTTCTAATACTTTTTCAAGATGAGTTAAGCATGTGTCAAATGATGTTCCAAATATGGAGAAATCATCCATAAATACTTCTATTCGATTGTCAAATAACTTACTAAATATAGACATCATACATCTACGGAATGTTCTTGGTGCATTACATAATCCAAAAGGCATTCTTCGAAAAGTGAAAGTTCCATAAGGACTAGTAAATGTAGTTTTCTCTTGATCCTCAGGAGTAATTTGTATTTGATGATAACCGGTGTATCCATCTAGAAAACAAAAATACTTATGTCCTGCTAATCTATCTAACATCTGGTCTAGAAATGGTAAAGGGAAGTGATCTTTCCTGGTGGCGGTATTTAATTTCCTATAATCGATACATATACGCCAACCAGGTAACTTGTCTTATAGGTATAAGATCGTTATTTTCATTGGCAGTGACGGTCACTCCTCCCTTCTTAGGAACACATTGAATTGGGCTTACCCAAGCACTGTCAGAAATAGGATATATAATACCATTATCTAACCATTTTAAAATTTCTTTCTTAACTACTTCTTTCATTATCGGGTTTAATCTCCTTTGGGGATCTGCTTTAGGTTTATGTTCATCATCTAAAATAATTCTATGCATACGGATTGAAGGACTAATTCCTTTAATATCTGCTAAAGTCCAACCAAAAGTTTTCTTATATTTTTTTAAAGTTTCTAAAAGTTTTTGTTCTTGAGATTCATTTAATGCGGATGAAATAATAGCTGGTAAAGTTGAAGAATTACCTAAATAAGCATATTTCAAATGATCGGGTAATATTTTTAGCTCAAGTTCGGGAGGTTTAATAATTGATGGAACTATATTCTTGTCGGTGTTTTCGAGTATTATCCAAAAATTCAAATTTTTCCCGAATATAATCTAATTCTTCATTATTATCTTCAATTAATTCAGTATTTTCTTTTTCTAAATTATCTTCGTAATATTCCTTAAAATGTTCTTATTGTAAATGTTAAAGTATTTTCATCCGAAAACATTCATCATCTTTTTCTAGCGCGGGATATTTCATTGATTTTGCAATAATAAAGGCAACTTTTTGGTCATTTACTCTCATAGTTAATTCTCCTTTCTGAACATCAATCATAGCTTTTCCAGTAGCTAAAAATGGTCTTCCTAAAATGATAGGAATATCTTTATCTTCCTCCATATCTAAAACGATAAAATCTATCGGGAAGATAAATTTATCCACTTTTACTAACACATCTTCGATAACTCCCTTAGGATAGGTAATCGAACGATCAGCTAATTGAAGGGTTACTAAAGTAGGTGTAATTTTTCCTAATCCTAATCTCTTAAAAATCGATAGAGGCATTTGTCGGCATATTTTAGGTTAAGTGTGTTGTATTTTAAAAAGAGGGGTCGCCTAACAGAAATTGTCGGCGAATTTTTAATTTAATTTAAATAAATAATTTGAAAAGTAGTATTTGATTTTTGAAAATAATTTTAAATTTGAAGATTTTAAGATATGAAATCAAACGAGATCTCACATCCCAAAAAGTTTATATAAACGAACACCGCACCACAAACCGTGTATACTATCCTAAGGGTAGACACCATTGCTTGATGGTGGGGCTCGATTAAATAAACTAGAAGATTTGTGACATACGTTTAGTACGCGAACCAATTTTATAAGCCGACAAATTCCACGCTTAATATGAAAGCATTAAACATGGTTTATATTACACAGGTTCTTTAAAATTCCTATAAGGGCAAACCCCTATAGTTAATTACCTCTTAAGTGACGGGAATCACCTAAGAAAACTCTCGATAATAATCGGTAGTTCTGCTCTCAAGAATTTTAAAGTGTAAGTTTTCAAGGGATTGAATTTTGGAATTTCGATAGGGAATGGATCAAATTTGGAAGATTTTATTTTGGGATTTCACAGGAAGAAATGTAGGAGAAATTACGGATTCGAAGCGAACTTCGGTAATTTCCCGACTATCCTATTATTTGGCTTGAATTTAGGAAATTCCTAATGTTTATTTAATGTTTTCATCTTGCCAATTTTAGTTAATTTGGACTTATATTCATATGATAGAATCACACAAATAGCCTTGAAGTTATGAGGGTTTATGTCATACCGAACGACTTCCTCGGAATCCTAAGTTCGGTCAGGGCTTAATTTACAATGCAAATGCCTAACAAAAGGTTGAGGATTTATGTTACACTAGGCAAACTACCTCGGAGTCCTATGGATTGGTTATTTAATTCTAAGAAGGTTTAGGCGATGTAGATTCAAGTTTTGCGATGACGATGGCCGTGCTTGCCCACCATGCTCCAAGCTCCTTGTTGTTGCGGAGGTTTAGTTTTAGAAGTCATAAATCGGGAGATGAGAAAAGTGTTTTGGTTTAGAGAAAATCTTAATTTCCAAGTGTTTTTTATGTTTTAATTAAAACAAATCTTAAAGTTGATTATAACGACACCTAGGTTAAGATCCCACGGTTCCATCCTTCGGCATCATTATTTTTATCGGATTCACTTAGTCCGGATGAATTTGCTAAACTCAGTTGAATGGGTTCCACACTTTCATTTAGACAGGTGGGAAATCCCGTTAGCAACACGTAGGTTACATCATCCGAGGTATTCTGATCATCCAACGGGACGTTTTAATTTAGTTGTAATTGTAGTTTTGTGTTACGTTTGTGATTAAATTTTGAGTTGTTTTATATTTTGAAATGTTGTGGCGGTGAATTTTATCTTGCAATGACTTTTAACTTAGTTTTGGTTTCGGTTTTAGGGACTATCCTAAAGGTGTGGGTTTTCATGCAACGAGTTGTTTATCATGCGAGAAAAAGTAAGTGCGATGCGATTAAAGAAATTGCAATAACGTAAATTGCAATAAAATAAAAGCGTACACTGGAGGGTCTTCCCGTCATCCCAAGCTGCACTTAAAACACAATTAGAATATTTAAGCAAGTTCCTAGGTAAAGCTAAGGGAAGGGTTATGGTTTTCTACCAAATTCTAAATCCTATAGCTAGTCATTTCTATGACGTCTAGGTCCTTGTGTTTTGGTTTGAGGACGATTTTCTTCATCAAAGAATAATTAAGCTCAATTGTTCTTATGAGTATACTATAATATTGAGGAAGTGCTTAAGAAGAATCTTAAACATCTTTTTGATATTGATAGGATTGTTTTAAGTCCAAATGAATTTAATCATACAAATGAATTAATCGTCCGGGAATTCAAGTTTTATTATCTTGCTCAGTGAACTAGGACATTTGAATATCCTATAAGTGAAGTAGCATTTCATTTAATGTTCTGTTTAGGAGTTATGATAACCAAAGCTCTCGAGGGCAAATTGGTGTTTAAATGGTTTATGATTTAGTTTAACTTCAATTAAAGGGTTTAAATTTGGAATAGTGTTCAAGTTGCTTTATATTTAATTTCTTTATGTCTTAGGTGATGTTATTTAATTCAATTTAATTTAACTTTAATTTAATTTAATTTAGTTTTAATTTTAATTTAATTTTGATTTAATTGAATTTAGTTTGACTTGATGTTAAATTAATTTAGTTTAATTTGATTTAATTTCCTTTAATTTAATTTAATTTGATTTAATTTTAATTTAATTTAATTTAATTTAATTTAATTTAATTTAATTTAATTTAATTTAATATGTTTTAATTTAATTTAATTTAATCTTTAATTTAATATTATTTTATTTAATTTAGTTTAATTTAATTTAATTTAATTTATTTATTTAATTTAATTTAATTTAATTTAATTTAATTAACTTTATTTGATTTAATTTAATTTAACTTATTTAATTTGTTTGATTTAATTTAATTTAATCTTTAATTTAATTTTACTTTTAATTTTATTTTAATTGAAAATTTAAAAAGAGTTTAATAATTTAACTTTTTAATTTAATTTAATGATTAAGTCTTTTAACATTTTAAAACTTAAATTTGAATTATCATTTTAATTAAAAACTAAATATTATTGAGATGATTAATTTAGGGATTTTTTTAAATTAAAGAATAAATCTCTTCCTAATAATATCTCTATCTTAATAATTCCAATTTTATTATTCTTCTAAATTTAATCAATTATTTAATTAAGTTTTATTTTAATTATCTTCAAATTGTTTAATAGGTTTGTACTCTTTAATTATTTAAATTTCAATCATCCAAATCAGATTAAGATCAAATATTTTATTTGTTAATTTTATTAAACCTAAAGTTTTAATTAAGGGTTAAAATCTTTAATTACCATTTTGCCCTTCAAGCTTAATAATTCCATAACTCACTAAATTGAGCTTAAATGAACTTGAAATTTTTATGTGACTTTACTCATATGCCAATAAAGACATGAGAGAAGAAAATGTGATTTTTCTGTATTTAATTTATTTATGTAATTATTTTTGGTGGAAAATAGGAATTTCCAAGGAAAATTTAATAATATGACCAAGGGAAAGTTTCTGTCCTTAAGAAAATTATGGGACATTCCTAATGACCAGAGGTCCACTTGGACCAATTTTGGTGATTTTTGAATTATATTATTTTTATCATAATTATTTTAAGTTTTAGAGTATTAATTAATTTAAAAATAAAATAAAGGTTGAAAAATGAAATTTAAATTTTTAAAAATCTCTCTGATATCAAGGAAATCAGAGAATCAATTTTTGCAATTTTCTGTTTTTCTTTGATTTATTATAATTATTTTAGTGAAAACGCTAGAAAATACACATTTTTTTTATCTTAAAATTAACTTAGGGCTTTAAAATTTAATATCTCATTAAATAGACCTAAGAAAAATATGGGGTTTATTCCTAAGTGATTAAAATTCAAAATGTGACATTATGGTGAATTTTATTATTTTTAGGATTTTTATTATTTTTTAATTATTAAAATATTAAAATAATACCAAAAAATCAACTTTTTTAGAAAATTGAAATTTTAATTTTCTTAAATTCCCCTAATATCAGAGAGGCTCCAAAACCAATTTGGTGAATTTTTAAAAAGTATTTTGAAAGTTATGAATTTTTAAAGTTTAAAATGGCTAAATGGCTTAATCAACCCATTTAGTAGGGCTAACCAAGTCCAATTGACTTCAAATTTTTATGGTGGGTTCCTCTGATCCTAGAGGTCAGTGGAGAATTAATTTCAAGTCAATTTAATGTACGGTTAGCTCTAATTAATTAAGGAGCTATTTTGGGTGTTTAAGCCAATTAGGGTTATTTTAAATGAATTAATCTAAAATCTATTTTTCCTAGGGTCCTCTGGTCATAAGAGACATCACCAAATTTTCCTAGAATTTATTTCACAACATGCTAATTATTGGAATTAAAATACTTAAAACAGCAACATGAATTTGAAAAATCAATAACTTCTCATAGGGATGGCCTCTGACTTTGGAAAATTCAGGGAATGTTCCCAAATTCAGAGGCTTCAAAAGTCCTTCACCATCTCGCCGTAAGGGAGTGGTGAGTGACTGTTGGACTAGAACTTCAGGTTCTTCATTGTCCCGAACTTTCTTTGCTTCATTTGTTATGGTATCTCTGGAGAAGATTGTTTTCTTCGGCGGTGCATAATAAGCTGCATCTTCATGGATTCCAATCTCATGTACAGAGAATAGTTGCAAGTCACCCTTGATTCACTGTTCCCCTCCATCGTAGTATTTGATGCACTGATGTAGAGATGATGGTACCATCCTGTTTTCATGTATCCATGGTCGGCCCAGTAGAGCGTTGAACGACGTTTCTGAATCGATTATGTGAAATTTTGCGGTTGTCTTTGCTAAGTCATCGGTCTTCATTAGTAGTGTTATTGATCCGAGGGCTCTTTATCCTTTCGGTTGAATCCTCTTAATAACATTTTGTCGGCTTCGAGCTCGCGGGCATCGATTTCCAAGTATGCTTAGTGTTCGAAGACTCATTATATTAATTGATGCTCCTGGATCCACCAATACTGCGGAGAGTGTAAACTTCCCGATTGTAAGCTGAAATGTACAACGGTCGGTTGTGGTCTAGCGTCCCAAGTAGTAGGTCATTGTCCGTGAAGGTAACTCCTCGTTGTTCCTTTAACGAACAAACCTCATCTAAGGAATCTCCGGCCATTTGAGCTAAGCAAATTTCGGATCAAGTAAGGCCTTGATCAGAGCTTCTCTCATCTCCTTTGATAAGATGAGAGCGTCGTAGATGCTCAGTTTGGCTGGTAGTTTCCTAAGATGGGCTAGCACGTTGTAGTCTACTTTGTTTTCATGTGTCTCGGCTTCTTCTCGAATGGGTATTTCTTCTGCCAGGGTTGGTTCTTCTTGAACAACCACCTGCTTTCCTTTGTCCTTTGGACCCATTCTCGGAGGTAGAACTCTTCCACTTCTTAAGTTGACTTCGTAATTTCTTCTGAATCTAGTGTTGAGATTGCTTGGTGTTTCTTCTGAATCGGAATAACGGGTTCTTCCGGATTAGCTTCGAGTACGAAGGCTCTAATTCTATTGTATTGGAGCTCCTCGAAACTCGCGAGATAGATTCGTTGCTTGTTGAACTCTCGTAACCTCCTTAATGGATGTCTTCTTCGTCATCGTGATCGTCGAGATTGTGTATGATTTGAGAATTGTCATTTGTATCGGAATCGATGTCCGGATTGTCGCTAGTTACGTAATCGTTAGAAACGATCGAAAACGTAGCCAACGCCATAACCCTTATCTTTATAAGATCCCACGGAGTGAGCGGATAATCATACGAGTCGGAGGTTCGAGAGATTTCTCCCCAGAATCGGAAACAACTATCCTAGGATAAGCGGCCCCTAGTCCAGCCTTAAGAGCCTCGGTCTTCTCTTCTTCGTCAATTTTCTTCTTCTCTTCGATCATCTCCTGTTGAGGTGGTTCTTCTATCGCAAGTGATAGTGCCGACTTGACGGGTTTCGAACTACGAATTGAAGCTCGCACCGAGGCGGTTTGGATGCTTGTCTAAAATCTTTTTGAAGACCTTGTCCGAGCGATAGTCCATCCATCGTCGGTTGCATAGGGATCTATCGGAACAATGAGATCAGTCGAGACAACATTGACGGAACCTCCTTTCTGGGGTTCCTTCATGTACTCCTTTGGGATTGTTATATTCCCTTTCCGATCGTTGTCGTTGAGCCAACTTTTGAAGGTAATGCAATCTTCTATCTTGTGCCCAAGCATCCGGTGGTAAGGGCAAAAGTTGGGATCACCTTTCTTGTTGACTTCTTCCGGTCTCTTAGGCTCGGCGAGTTGGAAATGCGGAGTCTTCATCGGACTACGGAACATTTTCGACATCTGCTTCATTCTTGAATGGATATTCCACTGCTCGAAGCTCCCTTAATGTACGTTGCGGACGAGGAGGTTTTTCATCTTGTTGAGATGAGTGATAGCTGGGTCGAGGTTGTTGATAATTTCGTTGAGGTTCTTGCGGCCGTTCGGACGATATTTGTATCGGTTGCTTGCCATTGTCGGCTTCTCTGCAACGTTCCGGATTTCTTTTCAAAAGTCTTCACAGGCTCTTGCTTGTCTGTCTTGTCGGTGAAACTTAATTGCTTCGCCTCCTCTTGCAAGCTCCCGGCCTTGCTTAACAACTTCTCGAAAGTCTTAATAGTGAATCCTTTGAGGAGAAGTGCTATCGGGAAGTCAATGCTTTTAAGTAAGATGCCGGCTGCATGTTTTTCTTGTAATTGTGGTTCATACTTCATACTCAGATTTCTCCATCGAACTATGTAATGCACCAAAGTTTCGTTCGACTTCTGCTTCTCTACCACTAAATCACCTATAGTGATGTGGTGCTGAGCTCCGGCGAATCGCTTGATGAAGAGTTTTTCTAGTTCTGAGAACGTCTTCAGCGAACCATTTGGTAATTCGCATACCAATCAAAGGCGATCCACGACGAGTGGCGACGAGCCTGTCGGAAGAGTAATGCATCGCTCCCGCCGGCATTGCAACAAGCCGGCACGAAAGTGTGCAACATCTTGTCGGGGGTTCCGGTTCCATCAAAGGTCTTGAACGGAGGTGGTACGAAGCCTTTTGGGTATTGGACGGCGTCGAATTCTTCGGGTAAGGTCTACCCGTCCGAATGGATGTCCCGCTCTTTGATTGTGCTAAGGCTTCTCGCACCTGCTGTTCCACCAAGCTCTTGATATCTTTTTTTGGAATCATGCTTTGTGTTGTATCTTTCTTTAGCCAATCATCCCCGTTGACGGATGTAATCTCCTTTCCTCCATCTACAATGTGAATGACCTCTGGGGGTGTTTCTCTTGGGGGTTGCACTTGACTTTGGAGAGTGGCTAGGGCTACAGCCATCTCTTCCATCCTCTTTGCCATTTGGGCGATCGTATCGTCTTTCTCTTGAAGCTGCCTCCTCATCACTTCCGGCTCCTCTCTTTCTGCGGCTGCAGGAGCACCTTGTGAAGCTGACGAAGCTCGCGTTTCGACCATGTTGATTTCTGCATACTCATCGTCCATGAATTCCGACGAATCAATCTCATCTCCGAATTTCTCTTCTCTTTCATTTCCTAATCGTCGAATATCATTCCTCAACTTTTCCATAGCGTCCTCTAGCGGTCTTTTCTGTGCATCTTCGCAGTTGTCGTGTGATAGCTGCCGGGTTCCCTTCTCGCGAGTCCCCTTTACTACGGTGGCGCTTTCTTCGGATTCGAGTCTCTGAAGAGACTTTCCTTCTCGGGATGTTGTTTCGATCTTAACTATCCAGGTAGTGGGACGCCATACCATCCTTCTAGCGGCGGAAGGTACTAGGACCGGATGGTGCAGTCGACTAAATCTTTGGAAGGTGGTATCCTCCCTAATCCGTAATCACGAAACAATGATAGGCGGACTAGCCTTCATCCTTTTATTTGACCTTTCTGTAATGATGGCAGGTTCTACTCGTGGCCCAAGACGGGATTTGACTGGCACCCGCCCTATCCTTCTTAGAATCTCCGATACGGGGCATTTCTCTTTCTTTGCTAGTTTCTCGATCACAGTCTGTAGTCGAGCAAATGGCGTGATCCTAGCCCTTCTCTTTCTGCTGTCGTTGTAGTATGCTGGTCGAGGTAATGTAGAAACAATCCTGCGGACATTTTCCTCGTCATCTGTGGCGGAAAGGGGGTGGAATCTACTTCCTTCCAAAAGGGTGTATCTTCGAGCAATGGTATGTATTCGGGTAGTGGTGTGTACTCGGGGATTTACGGGATTTCCTCCGGAAAGCAACTCGGCGGCTACGGCCTTCACGGCAATTTTCCTACTTACGTTCCTTCTTTGGGTCCGTGTTAGTGATGGAATTCTTGAGTGGACCACTATTTCGAAAATAGAAGGTCTCGCGGGAAAGTACGTACCCTCCACGGTAACGGGTTCACCATAGTTCCGGATTTCCTTCCCATTTAATCCGGCGGAAGGCGGGGTAGGTGCGGAGACACCTAGACCAGGTGGGGGTAGCAAGAACGAGTCCTTCGCGGACGGCGGTACTCCTCTCGGTTGAAATCTTTTGCGGGGAGGAAACTCTTGGGTTGACTAGGGTTGAACTCGATCAACGGCTTCTCGGCTTCGGATACTTTGTTTGTCGGCGCGAAAAGGGAAACTTCGGTGATCTTGACATTTGTGTTCTCGAATCCTTGTCCAAGCCGGATGATCCCATTGTCGGGCGGCTCATCCTTGTAAACGGCGAAGTCGAGTCCATTGGTGAAGGAGAAAATCGGCTTTGGGGCTTCCATTTCGCAGGGCGGATTCGATTGATCGAGTCCCAAGTTATGCTTCTTCTCATCGGGACAAAAAGAAAGGAATCGAAAAGAGTACGAACACATTCTTGTTCATGTATTTATAAGAAAGAGTTATTTGTTAAAAGAGTCATTCATTAGAGGGTTTGTTTATTTAGAACGGAATGTTCAAAGGTGTAGAGAAGGTAAGGAATCCGATTCAGACTTGGAAAGGAAGAGAAGGTCTTATTCAAGACCTCTCGACTCAGAGGATCATTCCTAAACTAACACATATTGGGGGTCCACCCCACCTCAAAAATGAGGTAAAAGGATCTCGGAACCTCTCCGTTTAGGGTGTCTAAACAGTGGCTCCTAAATCCGAGAGAATGTTGGCTATACTTGTTCAAGATAGAAATGAACATAGTATTCCAACGGAAAGAAGGATAGTTTGATCCATTAGGGACATGGATACACCACCGATTTTTGAAAGCAGAATTGTCTGATTAAAAATGGAGAGAGGAATCTTCCCCAACGGAGTCGCCAGAAATTGTCGGCATATTTTAGGTTAAGTGTGTTGTATTTTAAAAAGAGGGGTCGCCTAACAGAAATTGTCGGCGAATATTTAATTTAATTTAAATAAATAATTTGAAAAGTAGTATTCGATTTTTGAAAATAATTTTAAATTTGAAGATTTTAAGATATGAATTCAAACCGATCTCACATCCCAAATAGTTTATATAAACGAACATCGCACTACAAACCGTGTATCTATCCTAAGGGTAGACACACTGCTTGATGGTGGGGCTCGATTAAATAAACTAGAAGATTTGTGACATCGGTTGGTACTGCGAACCAATTTTATAAGCCGACAAATTCCCCTGCTTAATATGAAAGCATTAAACGGGGTTTATATTACACAGGTTCTTTAAAATTCCACTATAAGGGCAAGCCACTATAGCTAATTACATCTTAAGTGACGGGAATCACCTAAGAAAACTCTCGATAATAATCGGTAGTTACTGCTCTCGAGAATTTTAAAGTGTAAGTTTTCGAGGATTGAATTTTGGAATTTCGATAGGGAATGGATCAAATTTGGAAGATTTTATTTTGGGATTTCAAAGGAAGAAAGGTAGGAGAAATTACGGATTCGAAGCGAACTTCGGTAATTTCCGACTATCTATTGTTTGGCTTGAATTTAGGAAAGTCCTAATGTTTATTTAATGTTTTCATCTTGCTAATTTTAGTTAATTTGGACTTATATTCATATGATAAAATCACACAAATAGCCTTGAAGTTATGAGGGTTTATGTCGTACCGAACGACTACCTCGGAATCCTAAGTCGGTCGGGGCTTAATTTGCGATGCAAATGCCTAACAAAAGGTTGAGGATTTATGTTACACTAGGCAAACTATCTCGGAGTCACTATGGATTGGTTATTTAATTCTAAGAAGGTTTAGGTGATGTAGATTCGAAGTTTCTTGATGACGATGGCCGTGCTTGCCACCATGCTTCAAGCTCCTTGTTGTTGCGGAGGTTTAGTTTTAGAAGTCGTAAATCAGGAGATGAGAAAAGTATTTTGGTTTAGAGAAAATCTTAATTTCCAAGTGTTTTTTATGTTTTAATTAAAACAAATCTTAAAGTTCATTATAACGACACCGGTTAAGATCCCACAGTTCCATCTTTCCGGCATCATTATTTTTATCGGATTCACTTAGTCCAGATGAATTTGCTAAACTCAACTGAATGGGTTCCACACTTTCATTTAGACCGTGGGAAATCCCGTTAGCAACACGTAGATTACATCATCCGAGGTATTCCCGATCATCCAACGAGGACGTTTTAATTTAGTTGTAATTGTAGTTTTGTGTTACGTTTGTGATTAAATTTTGAGTTGTTTTATATTTTGAAATGTTGTGGCGGTGAATTTTATCTTGCAATAACTTTTAACTTAGTTTTGGTTTCAGTTTTAGGGATTATTATAAAGGTGTTGGTTTTCATGCAATGAGTTGTTTATCATGCGAAAAAGTAAGTGCGATGCGATTAAAGAAATTGCAATAACGTAAATTGCTAATAAAATAAAAGCGTACCTGGAGGGTCTTCCCGTCATCCCAAGTTGCACTTAAAACACAATTAGAATATTTAAGCGAGTTCCTAGGTAAAGTTAAGGGAAGGGTTATGGTTTTCTACCAAATTCCTAATCCTATAGCTAGTCATTTCTATGACATCTAGGTCCTTGTGTTTTGGTTTGAGGACGATTTTCTTCATCGAAGAATAATTAAGTTCGATTGTTCTTATGAGTATACTTATCATATTGAGGAAGTGCTTAAGAAGAATCTTAAACATCTTTTCGATATTGATAGGATTGTTTTAAGTCCGAATGAATTTAATCATACAAATGAATTAATCGTCAGGAATTCAAGTTTTGTTATCTTGCTCGGTGAACTAGGACATTTGAATATCCTATAAGTGAAGTAGCATTTCATTTAATGTTACTGTTTAGGAGTTATGATAACCAAAGCTCTCGAGAGCGAATTGGTGTTCGAATGGTTTATGATTTAGTTTAACTTGATTAAAGGGTTTAAATTTGGAATAATGTTCAAGTTGCTTTATATTTAATTTCTTTATGTCTTAGGTGATGTTATTTAATTCAATTTAATTTAACTTTAATTTAATTTAATTTAGTTTTAATTTTAATTTAATTTTGATTTAATTCGATTTAGTTTGACTTGATGTTAAATTAATTTAGTTTAATTTGATTTAATTTCCTTTAATTTAATTTAATTTGATTTAATTTTATTTTAATTTAATTTAATTTAATTTAATTTAATTTAATTTAATATGTTTTAATTTAATTTAATTTAATCTTTAATTTAATATTATTTTATTTAATTTAGTTTAATTTAATTTAATTTAATTTAATTATTTAATTTAATTTAATTTAATTTAATTTAATTTAATTTAATTGATTTAATTTAATTTAACTTATTTAATTTGTTTGATTTAATTTAATTTAATCTTTAATTTAATTTTACTTTTAATTTTATTTTAATTGAAAATTTAAAAAGAGTTTAATAATTTAACTTTTTAATTTAATTTAATGATTAAGTCTTTTAACATTTTAAAACTTAAATTTGAATTATCATTTTAATTAAAAATTAAATATTATTGAGATGATTAATTTAGGGATTTTTTTAAATTAAAGAATAAATCTCTTCCTAATAATATCTCTATCTTAATAATTCCAATTTTATTATTCTTCTAAATTTAATAAATTATTTAATTAAGGTTTATTTTAATTATCTTCAAATTGTTTAATAGGTTTCTACTCTTTAATTATTTAAATTTCAATCATCCAAATCAGATTAAGATCAAATATTTTATTTGTTAATTTTATTAAACCTAAAGTTTTAATTAAGGGTTAAAATCTTTAATTACCATTTTGCCCTTCAAGCTTAATAATTCCATAACTCACTAAATTGAGCTTAAATGAACTTGAAATTTTTATGTGACTTTACTCATATGCCAATAAAGACATGAGAGGAGAAAATGTGATTTTTCTGTATTTAATTTATTTATGTAATTATTTTTGGTGGAAAATAGGAATTTCCAAGGAAAATTTAATAATATGACCAAGGGAAAGTTTATGTCCTTAAGAAAATTATGGGACATTCCTAATGACCAGAGGACCACTTGGACCAATTTTGGTGATTTTTTGAATTATATTATTTTTATTATAATTATTTTAAGTTTTGGAGTATTAATTAATTTAAAAATAAAATAAAGGTTGAAAAATGAAATTTATATTTTTTAAAAATCTCTCTGATATCAAGGAAATCAGAGAATCAATTTTTGCAATTTTCTGTTTTTCTTTGATTTATTATAATTATTTTAGTGAAAATGCTAGAAAATACACATTTTTTTATCTTAAAATTACCTTAGGGCTTTAAAATTTAATATCTCATTAAATAGACCTAAGAAAAATATGGGGTTTGTTCCTAAGTGATTAAAATTCAAAATGTGACATTTTGGTGAATTTTATTATTTTTGTGATTTTTATTATTTTTTAATTATTAAAATATTAAAATAATACCAAAAAATCAACTTTTTTAGAAAATTGAAATTTTAATTTTCTTAAATTTCCCTAAAATCAGAGATTCTCCAAAACCAATTTGGTGAATTTTTAAAAAGTATTTTGAAAGTTATGAATTTTTAAAGTTTAAAATGGCTAAATGGCTTAATCAACCCATTTAGTAGGGCTAACCAAGTCCAATTGACTTCAAATTTTTATGGTGGGTTCCTCCGATCCTAGAGGTCAGTGGAGAATTAATTTCAAGTCAATTTGATGTATGGTTAGCTCTAATTAATTAAGGAGCTATTTTGGGTGTTTAAGCCGATTAGGGTTATTTTAAATGAATTAATCCAAAATCTATTTTTCCTAGGGTCCTCTCGGTCATAAGAGACATCACCAAATTTTCCTAGAATTTATTTCACAACATGCTAATTATTGGAATTAAAATACTTAAAACGACAACATGAATTTGAAAAATCGATAACTTCTCATAGGGATGGCCTCTGACTTTGGAAAATTCAGGGAATGTTCCCAAATTCAGAGGCTTCAAAAGTCCTTCACCATCTCGCCGTAAGGGAGTGGTGAGTGACTGTTGGACTAGAACTTCATGTTCTTCGTTGTCCCAAACTTTCTTTGCTTCATTTGTTATGGTATCTCTGGAGAAGTTTGTTTTCTTCGGTGGTTCATAATAAGCTGCATCTTCATGGATTCCAATCTCATGTACGGAGAATAGTTGCAAGTCACCCTTGATTCACTGTTCCCCTCCATCGTAGTATTTGATGCACTGATGTAGAGATGATGGTACCATCCTGTTTTCATGTATCCATGGTCGGCCCGAGTAGAGCGTTGAACGACGTTTCGAATCGATTATGTGAAATTTTGCGGTTGTCTTTGCTAAGTCATCGGTCTTCATTAGTAGTGTTATTGATCCGAGGGCTCTTTCTCCTTTACGGTTGAATCCTCTTAAAAACATTTTGTCGGCTTCGAGCTCGCGGGCATCAATTTCCAAGTATGCTTAGTGTTCGAAGACTCATTATATTAATTGATGCTCCTGGATCCACCAATACTGCGAGAGTGTAAACTTCCCAATTGTAGCTGAAATGTACAACAGTCGGTTGTGGTCTGCTGTCCCAAGTAGTAGGTCATTGTCCGTGAAGGTAACTCCTCGATGTTCCTTTAACGAACAAACCTCATCTAAGGAATCTTTGGCCATTTGAGCTAAGCAAATTTCTGGATCAAGTAAGGCCTTGATCAGAGCTTCTCTCATCTCCTTTGATAAGATGAGATCGTCGTAAATGCTCAGTTTGGCTGGTAGTTTCCTAAGATGGGCTAGCACGTTGTAGTCTACTTTGTTTTCATGTGTCTCGGCTTCTTCTCGAATGGGTATTTCTTCTGCCGGGGTTGGTTCCTCCTGAGCAACCACACTGCTTTCCTTTGTCCTTTGGACCCATTCTCGGAGGTAGAACTCTTCCACTTCTTAAGTTGACTTCGTAATTTCTTCGAATCTAGTGTTGAGCTTGCTTGGTGTTTCTTCTCGAATCGGAATAACGGGTTCTTCCGGATTAGCTTCGAGTACGAAGGCTCTAATTCTATTGTGATCTGGAGCTCCTCGAAACTCGCTGAGATAGATTCGTTGCTTGTTGAACTCTCGTAACCTCCTTGATGGATGTCTTCTTCGTCATCGTGATCGTCGAGATTGTGTATGATTTGAGAATTGTCATTTGTATCGGAATCGATGTCCGGATTGTCGCTAGTTACTTAATCGTTAGAAACAGTCAAAACGTAGCCAATGCCATAACCCTTATCATTATAAGATCCCACCGGAGTGAGCGAGATAATCATACGAGTCGGAGGTTCGAGAGATTTCTCCCCGAATCGGAAACAACTATCCTAGGATAAGCGACCCCTAGTCTAGCCTTAAGAGCCTCGGTCTTCTCTTCTTCGTCAATTTTCTTCTTCTCTTCGATCGTCTCCTCGTTGAGGTGGTTCTTCTATCGCAAGTGATTGTGCCGACTTGACGGGTTTCGAACTACGAATTGAAGCTCGCACCGAGGCGGTTTGGATGCTTGTCTAAAATCTTTTTGAAGACCTTGTCCGAGCGATAGTCCATCCATCGTCGGTTGCATAGGGATCCATCGGAACAATGAGATCGATCGAGACAACATTGACGGAACCTCCTTTACGGGGTTCCTTCATGTACTCCTTTGGGATTGTTATATTCCCTTTCCGATGGTTGTCGTTGAGCCAACTTTTGAAGGTAATGCAATCTTCTATCTTGTGCCCGAGCATCCGGTGGTAAGGGCAAAAGTTGGGATCACCTTTCTTGTTGACTTCTTCCGGTCTCTTAGGCTCGGCAGTGGAAATCCGGAGTCTTCATCGGACTACGGAACATTTTCGGCATCTGCTTCATTCTTGAATGGATATTCCCTGCTCAGAAGCTCCCTTAATGTACGTTGCGGACGAGGAGGTTTTTCATACTGTTGAGATGACTGATAGCTAGGTCGAGGTTGTTGATAATTCTGTTGAGGTTGTTGCGGCCGTTCGGACGATATTTGTATTGGTTGCTTGCCATTGTCGACTGCTGCAACGATCCTGGATTTCTTTTCAAAAGTCTTCACAGGCTTTTGCTTGTCTGTCTTGTCGGTGAAACTTAATTTCTTCGCCTCCTCTTGCAAGCTCCCGGCCTTGCTTAACAACTTCTCGAAAGTCTTAATAGTGAATCCTTTGAGGAGAAGTGCTATCGGGCCGTGAATGTTTTGAAGTAAGTTGCCGGCTGCATGCTTTTCTTGTAATTGTGGTTCATACTTCATACTCAGATTTCTCCATCGAAGTATGTAATCCACCAAAGTTTCGTTCGGCTTCTGCTTCTCTACCACTAAATCACCTATAGTAATGTGGTGCTGAGCTCCGGCAAATCGCTTGATGAAGAGGTTTTCTAGTTCTGAGAACGTCTTCATCGAACCATTTGGTAATTACGCATACCAATCAAAGGCGATCCACGACGGTGCTGGCGACGAACTATCGGAAGAGTAATGCATCGCTCCCGCCGGCATTGCAACAAGCGGCACGAAAGTGTGCAACATGCTTGTCGGGGGTTCCCGGTTCCATCAAAGGTTTTGAACGAGAGGTGGTACGAAGCCTTTTGGGTATTGGACGGCGTCGAATTCTTCGGGTAAGGTCTGCCCGTCCGAATGGATGTCCCGCTCTTTGATTGTGCTAAGGCTTCTCGCACTTGCTTGTTCCACCAAGCTCTTGATATCTTTTTCGGAATCATGCTTTGTGTTGTATCTTTCTTTAGCTGATCATCCCGTTGACGGATGTAATCTCCTTTCCTCCGTCTACAATGTGAATGACCTCTGGGGGTGTTTCTCTTTGGGGTTGCACTTGACTTTGGAGAGTGGCTAGGGCTACAGCCATCTCTTCCATCCTCTTTGACATTTGGGCGATCGTATCGTCTTTCTCTTGAAGCTGCCTCCTCATCACTTCCGGCTCCTCTCTTTCGCGCGCTGCGGGAGCACTTTGTGAAGCCGACGAAGCTCGCGTTTCGACCATGTTGATTTACGCATACTCATCGTCCATGAATTCAGACGAATCAATCTCCTCTCCGAATTTCTCTTCTCTTTCTTTTGCTAATCGTCGAATATCATTCCTCGACTTTTCCATAGCGTCCTCTAGCGGTCTTTTACGTGCATCTTCGCGGTTGTCGTGTGATAGGCTGTCGGGTTCCCTTATCACGAGTCCCCTTCTCTGCGGTGGGCGCTTTCTTCGGATTCGAGTCTCTCGAAGAGACTTTCCTTCTCAAAATGTTGTTTCAATCTTAATCGTCCAGGTAGTGGGACGCCATACCATCCTTCTAGCAGCAGAAGGTCTAGGACCGGATGGTCCGTCGGCTAAATGCTTGGAAGGTGGTATCCTCCCTAATCCGTAATCCCGAAACAATGATAGGCGGACTAGCCTTCATCCTTTTATTTGACTTTTCTGTAATGATGGCAGGTTCTACTCGTGGCCCAAGACGGGATTTCACTGGCACCCGCCCTATCCTTCTTAGAATCTCCGATACGGCGTTGTAGTATGCTGGTCGAGGTAATGTAGAAACAATCCTGCGGACATTTTCCTCGTCGAGTTGCGGCGGAAAGGGGGTGGAATCTACTTCCTTCCAAAAGGGTGTATCTTCGAGCAATGGTATGTATTCGAGCGGTGGTGTGTACTCGGGGATTTCGGGATTTCCTCCGGAAAGCAACTTCGGCGGCTACGGCCTTCACGGCAATTTTCCTACTTCGTTCCATCTTTGGGTCCGTGTTAGTGATGGAATTCTTGAGCTGGACCCGATTTCAAAACGGAAGGTCTCACGGAAAGTCTGTACCCTCCACGGTAACGGAGTTCACCATAGTTCCGGATTTCCTTCCCCTTTAATCCGGCGAAGCTGGGGTAGGTGCGAGAGACGACTAGACCGGTGAGGGTAGCAAGAACGGTCTTTTCGTGGACGGCGAAGTACTCCTCTCAGTTGAAATCTTTTGCAGGGGAGGAAACTCTTGGGTTGACCTAAGGTTGAACTCGATCATCGGCTTCTCAGCTTCAGATACTTTGTTTGTCAGCGCGAAAAAGGAAACTTCGGTGATCTTGAAATTTGTGTTCTCGAATCCTTGTCCAAACCGGATGATCACATTGTCGGGCAGCTCATCCTTGTAAACAGCGAAGTCGAGTCCATTTGTGAAGGAGAAAATCAGCTTTGGGGCTTCCATTTCTGCAGGGCAGATTCGATTGTCGGTCCCAAGTTTTGCTTCTTCTCATCAGGACAAAAAGAAAGGAATCGAAAAGAGTCCGAACACATTCTTGTTCATGTATTTATAAGAAAGAGTTATTTGTCAAAAGAGTCATTCATTAGAGGGTTTGTTTTTTTAGAACGAAATGTTCAAAGGTGTAGAGAAGGTAAGGAATCCGATTCAGACTTGGAAAGGAAGAGAAGGTCTTATGCAAGACCTCTCGACTCAGAGGATCACTCCTAAACTAACACATATTGGGGGTCCACCCCACCTCAAAAATGAGGTAAAAGGATCTCGGAACCTCTCCGTTTAGGGGTGTCTAAACAGTGGCTCCTAAATCCGAGAGAATGTTGGCTATACTTGTTCAAGATAGAAATGAACATAGTATTCCAACGGAAAGAAGGGTAGTTTGATCCATTAGGGACATGGATACACCACCGATTTTTGAAAGCAGAATTGTCTGATTAAAAATGGAGAGAGGAATCTTCCACAACGGAGTCGCCAGAAATTGTCGGCATATTTTAGGTTAAGTGTGTTGTATTTTAAAAAGAGGGGTCGCCTAACAGAAATTGTCGGCGAATTTTTAATTTAATTTAAATAAATAATTTGAAAAGTAGTATTTGATTTTTGAAAATAATTTTAAATTTGAAGATTTTAAGATATGAAATCAAACCGATCTCACATCCCAAATAGTTTATATAAACGAACACCGCACCACAAACCGTGTATCTATCCTAAGGGTAGACACACTGCTTGATGGTGGGGCTCGATTAAATAAACTAGAAGATTTGTGACATCCGTTTGGTCCGCGAACCAATTTTATAAGCCGACAAATTCCCCTGCTTAATATGAAAGCATTAAACAGGGTTTATATTACACAGGTTCTTTAAAATTCCCTATAAGGGCAAGCCCCTATAGCTAATTACATCTTAAGTGACGGGAATCACCTAAGAAAACTCTCGATAATAATCGGTAGTTCCGCTCTCAAGAATTTAAAGTGTAAGTTTTCAAGGGATTGATTTTTGGAATTTCGATAGGGAATGGATCAAATTAGGAAGATTTTATTTTGGGATTTCAAAGGAAGAAAGGTAGGAGAAATTACGGATTCGAAGCGAACTTCGGTAATTTCCCGACTATCCTATTGTTTGGCTTGAAATTAGGAAAGTCCTAATGTTTATTTAATGTTTTCATCTTGCCAATTTTAGTTAATTTGGACTTATATTCATATGATAAAATCACACAAATAGCCTTGAAGTTATGAGGGTTTATGTCGTACCGAACGACTACCTCGGAATCCTAAGTCCGGTTAGGGCTTAATTTGCAATGCAAATGCCTAACAAAAGGTTGAGGATTTATGTTACACTAGGCAAACTACCTCGGAGTCCTATGGATTGGTTATTTAATTCTAAGAAGGTTTAGCTGATGTAGATTCAAGTTTTGCTGATGACGATGGCCGTGCTGCCCACCATGCTCCAAGCTCCTTGTTGTTGCAGAGGTTTAGTTTTAGAAGTCATAAATCGGGAGATGAGAAAAGTGTTTTGGTTTAGAGAAAATCTTAATTTCCAAGTGTTTTTTATGTTTTAATTAAAACAAATCTTAAAGTTGATTATAACGACACCGGTTAAGATCCCACAGTTCCATCCTTCCGGCATCATTATTTTTATCGGATTCACTTAGTCGAGATGAATTTGCTAAACTCAACTGAATGGGTTCCACACTTTCATTTAGACCGTGGGAAATCTCGTTAGCAACACGTAGGTTACATCATCCGAGGTATTCCCGATCATCCAACAGGACGTATTAATTTAGTTGTAATTATAGATTTGTGTTCTGTTTGTGATTAAATTTTGAGTTGTTTTATATTTTGAAATGTTGTGGCGGTGAATTTTATCTTGCAATGACTTTTAACTTAGTTTTGGTTTCAGTTTAAGGGACTATCCTAAAGGTGTTGGTTTTCATGCAACAGTTGTTTATCATGCAAGAAAAAGTAAGTGCGATGCAATTAAAGAAATTGCAATAACGTAAATTGCAATAAAATAAAAGCGTACCTGGAGGGTCTTCCCGTCATCCCAAGCTGCACATAAAACACAATTAGAATATTTAAGCAAGTTCCTAGGTAAAGCTAAGGGAAGGGTAATGGTTTTCTACCAAATTCCTAATCCTATAGCTAGTCATTTCCTATGACATCTAGGTCCTTGTGTTTTGGTTTGAGGACGATTTTCTTCATCGAAAGAATAATTGAGTTCGATTGTTCTTATGAGTATACTTATCATATTGAGGAAGTGCTTAAGAAGAATCTTAAACATCTTTTCGATATTGATAGGATTGTTTTAAGTCCAAATGAATTTAATCATACAAATGAATTAATCGTCCAGGAATTCAAGTTTTGTTATCTTGCTCGAGTGAACTAGGACATTTGAATATCCTATAAGTGAAGTAGCATTTCATTTAATGTTCGTTTAGGAGTTATGATAACCAAAGCTCTCGAGAGCGAATTGGTGTTCAAATGGTTTATGATTTAGTTTAACTTCGATTAAAGGGTTTAAATTTGGAATAGTGTTCAAGTTATTTTATATTTAATTTCTTTATGTCTTAGGTGATGTTATTTAATTCAATTTAATTTAACTTTAATTTAATTTAATTTAGTTTTAATTTTAATTTAATTTTGATTTAATTCAATTTAGTTTGACTTGATGTTAAATTAATTTAGTTTAATTTGATTTAATTTCCTTTAATTTAATTTAATTTGATTTAATTTTATTTTAATTTAATTTAATTTAATTTAATTTAATTTAATTTAATATGTTTTAATTTAATTTAATTTAATCTTTAATTTAATATTATTTTATTTAATTTAGTTTAATTTAATTTAATTTAATTTAATTTTATTTAATTTAATTTAATTTATTTGATTTAATTTAATTTAACTTATTTAATTTGTTTGATTTAATTTAATTTAATCTTTAATTTAATTTTACTTTTAATTTTATTTTAATTGAAAATTTAAAAAGAGTTTAATAATTTAACTTTTTAATTTAATTTAATGATTAAGTCTTTTAACATTTTAAAACTTAAATTTGAATTATCATTTTAATTAAAAATTAAATATTATTGAGATGATTAATTTAGGGATTTTTTTAAATTAAAGAATAAATCTCTTCCTAATAATATCTCTATCTTAATAATTCCAATTTTATTATTCTTCTAAATTTAATAAATTATTTAATTAAGGTTTATTTTAATTATCTTCAAATTGTTTAATAGTTTTCTACTCTTTAATTATTTAAATTTCAATCATCCAAATCAGATTAAGATCAAATATTTTATTTGTTAATTTTATTAAACCTAAAGTTTTAATTAAGGGTTAAAATCTTTAATTACCATTTTGCCCTTCAAGCTTAATAATTTCATAACTCGCTAAATTGAGCTTAAATGAACTTGAAATTTTTATGTGACTTTACTCATATGCCAATAAAGACATAAGAGGAGAAAATGTGATTTTTCTGTATTTAATTTATTTATGTAATTATTTTTGGTGAAAAATAAGAATTTCCAAGGAAAATTTAATAATATGCCCAAGGGAAAGTTTCTGTCCTTAAGAAAATTATGGGACATTTCTAATGACCAGAGGACCACGTGGACCAATTTTGGTGATTTTTTGAATTATATTATTTTTATTATAATTATTTTAAGTTTTGGAGTATTAATTAATTTAAAAAAAAATAAAGGTTGAAAAATAAAATTTATATTTTTTAAAAATCTCTCTGATATCAAGGAAATCAAAGAATCAATTTTTGCAATTTTCTGTTTTTCTTTGATTTATTATAATTATTTTAGTGAAAATGCTAGAAAATACACATTTTTTTTATCTTAAAATTACCATAGGGCTTTAAAATTTAATATCTCATTAAATAGACCTAAGAAAAATATGGGGTTTGTTCCTAAGTGATTAAAATTTAAATTGTGACATTTTGGTGAATTTTATTATTTTGTGATTTTTATTATTTTTTAATTATTAAAATATTAAAATAATACCAAAAAATCAACTTTTTTAGAAAATTAAAATTTTAATTTTCTTAAATTCCCCTAATATCAGAGAGGTTCCAAAACCAATTTGGTGAATTTTTAAAAAGTATTTTGAAAGTTATGAATTTTTAAAGTTTAAAATGGCTAAATGGCTTAATCAACCCATTTAGTAGGGCTAACCAAGTCCAATCGACTTCAAATTTTTATGGTGGGTTCCTCCGATCCTAGAGGTCGGTGAAGAATTAATTTCAAGTCAATTTGATGTACGGTTAGCTCTAATTAATTAAGGAGCTATTTTGGGTGTTTAAGCCAATTAGGGTTATTTTAAATGAATTAATCCAAAATCTATTTTTCCTAGAATTTATTTCACAACATGATAATTATTGGAATTAAAATACTTAAAACAACAACATGAATTTGAAAAATCAATAACTTCTCATAGGGATGGCCTCTGACTTTGGAAAATTCAGGGAATGTTCCCAAATTCAGAGGCTTCAAAAGCCCTATGGTCTCATGCCATGGTGAATTTCCTATATGCATGGAGAATTAAAACAATGCAGATGGGAAATAAATCATTAAAAATAAAATACTTGATGAAATTAAATAATTTCTTTTCCACATTATTCTCCTCATTCACCGAGCAAGAGGGTATTTTTATTTTATTTTTCTGATTTTCCTACACAAAGTTATGGATTTTTGAAGTTTAGGGGAATTAAATAAATCAAAAATACCCTAATTTTATATTTATCCACGCGGCGCCGCATCAACCTCGGCAGCTCCGAAAGGCCACGCGGCGTGTTCTAGTTCGACACCGCCATCTGACTCAGCGCTCCGGGGCCCCGCTGTGTCGTTCCATCTCCTGATCCGACGCGATCCTGGCCGTCCGTCCACGCGTGTATTAAATGAACGGCATCCGTTCATTGTCCCCAAGCGTCCTCACCCGAGAGCCGTCCACACTAAATCCCTAATATCTCACTCAATACTCAATGGATTTTTGTGTTCTTATGCTCTATGGATTCGTCTTGAAGAGACGAATACATCTATACGGTGATCATGCATTGAAATTAAAGCATTTGAAATGGAGAATCTCCAGAAGCTCGGGATGAAGAATTAGCTCATACCTTTGCTCGGAGAAGTGTGGCTTCAATCCGAGGGTTGTGTCACCTTCGATTGGATCCCAACAAGCTCCGGATGAAGTCTCCCGGTCCGATGAATCGCCTAGGTATGATTTCGACCAAGCCCGATCACAAAGCTTGGAGTCCGGAACGGATGGGTGGCCCGGAGAGGGGCTTTCGTTGGTGGACTCCTTCCCTTGGTCCGGTGAAGGTGTAGGACCAATCAATTTGAGGATTGATCCACTGTGGAGAAGTGTCCCGGTTTTGGGTGGAATTTTGGCTGAGAAATTGAGTTCGTTGGTGGGGATTAGAGCACCAATTGGCCTCGAGGATCAACTCGCTCTAAGTATGGAGAGTGTTCGGAATAATTTTGGCGGGGTTTCGGTAAGATCCGGTTCAACACCTCTCATGGCCGAGAGGGGGTGGTGTTTAAATAGGAGAGGGTGGAGGGCCTCCCGGGGAGAGTTAGGGCTTGGGATCGGCTGCTCTTGGCAAGAGAAGAACAACTGCAATGGCCAGCTGGGGATGGGGCGGCTCGGCGAGTGAGAATTCCAAGTTTGGGCTCACATGTGAGCTCTCGGCCTGGTGGTTTCCGGCGGGCGTGGTGGCTGGCCGGTCGGGGTCGGGTCACCCTCGAGGTCGTGGAGGTCGGGTCGGGGCTTAGTGCAGTCAATTGGTCATGGACATGTGTAAAGGAGTTGAATTGAAATGGAATGGGGGAGGAGCTAATTTTGGCTTGATTTGGTCAAGTCCAACTTTTGGGCTTGGTTCACCTCCCCATGGCTGATTTGGACTGAGGGAGGATCAGGTGAATCAGCTAATAAAGGGTAGAGAAGTCACCATCCATGAATATTTTGATTAATCATGGATTAAGGTGAAGCATAAAAAGGGTTAAAACCTTTTTAAGGGGGCTTAAAAGAGGCTCCTCCTTTTGCCATTAATGGCTTGATCACATGTCAAACCTTCCATGGCTTCATGTGGCTTGTCCATGGCTTGCATGGCTTGTCTTTGGCTTGGGGAAAAGCTTGGTCAATTTCATGAAAATGGATTTTAGAAATTTTTGGTAATTTGATGGGAATTTGTATGAAGCTTGATTTGGAATGGTTTAATGATGATTTTGAAACTTAGGGGTGATATCAATTAAAGGTATGATGAAAAGAAATTGCCATGTGGGCTTTAGGGCCAATTTTTGGGCTTTTGTATTTGGTGGAAATGGGCTTTTAAAATGGTTTAGGGAAGTGGGCTTTTGGATTTTAAAATGGATTTTAGGATGAAATTTTGGCAAAGTCTTGGGCCAAATAATTGTTGGGTTTAGCTCATAGATGTGTCATGAGTGACTTGGAGCAAATTGGGAGTGATTTAGGTTTGAATTGGGTTGAATTTGGGCTCCTTTGGTGAATGGGCCAATATAGGTCGAATTGGGCTAACTTGGGCCAATGTTGGGCTAGGGTTGAAATTGATGTAAAATTAATGTTGGGAAATGTTTATGGGAGTGTTTCAAAGAGGTTTTGACTTTGGTTGGGCTTTGATTTTGGGGTTTGGGCTCATTTGGGTTAGGTTTGGGTTTAGGTCAAAATAGGGCCTTTTAGCTTTAGGTTGAAGTTGAGTGGGGTTTGGGTCTAAATGTTGGGAAAATCATGTTAGTGTTTTGTTTGTGGGAATGTTAAGGAAGATTTGGAAAAGATTTGGGGTTAATTGGAGTTGAATTGGGTGAGTTTGGGTTATGTTTGGGTCATGGGTCCAAATTGGGCTTTAAGGCCAAAAGTGAAATTGGATCCAAATGTCAATCAAATTGGACTTGGATTTGGTCTAGATTGGTGTTGGGATTCTTGAATTGAAGTTTAGAATTGAATTGGACCAGAATTTGGGTCAATTGGGTAGGTTTGGTTTGACATTGGGTTCACTTTGGGTTTAAAATGGGTCAAATTGGGGGTTTTGACAAAAGTTGGGTAAATTGACAAAATTGGCCCATGGTGTAGTTGAACAAAATGAAATTGGGAATATTTGAGATTTTTTGGAATTTTCTCGGAATTTTCTGAATTTTTGGATTTTTGGGTCAAGAGGGGTATTTTGGGTATTTGGAGGGTATTGGGAGGTATTTTTGAAATTTTTGGTATTTTTGGCTATGGATGATCAACTTGATTGGTGAGGAAATGTTCAAGGTTAATTTTGGGGAATTTTGGGTGATTTGGAAATTTTGAAAAATTCGGGTAATTTCAAGGGTTTTGGGTAGGCTAAGCGGGTCCGGGGCCCCGGGGGTCAAAAATTGAAAATTTGCAAAATTGAAGATTGGGTAAATGTAAGTGGAATGAAATCATTTTGGTTGAGCCATGAAGCCATATCAAGCCCACATGAGCCATGCAGGGACTCATTTGAGGCATCCACTATGTTGTTCCTAACCCTGCTTGCAA
>JAKZJZ010000071.1:0-105843 GCA_022702705.1 Papilionanthe hookeriana x Papilionanthe teres
AAAACTTTCCTAGAATTAAATAACAAAGCCATAGGACTTCGAGGTAGTTTGCCTAGTGCAACATAAATCCTCAACTCTTCGTTAGGCACTTGCATTGCAAATTAAGCCCTAACCAGGTCTTAGGATTACGAGGTAGTCGTCCGATACGACAATAAACCCTCACATCTTCGAAGTTATTTGTTTGATTTTATCATACAAATATAAGCCTTAATTAATTAAAATTGGCAAGATCAAAACATTTAAATAAATATTAGGACTTTCCTAAACTCAAGCCAAACAATAGGATAGTCGGGAAATTACCAAAGTTCGCTTCGAACCTGTGATTTCTCCTACTTTTCTTCCTTTGGATTCCCAAAACAAAGTGTTCCAAATTTGATCCATTCCCTATTGAAATTCCAAAATTCAATCCCTTGAAAACTTAAACTTTGAAATCCTTGAGAGCAGAATTATTGATTATTATCGAGAGTTTTCTTAGGTGATTCCCATCACTTAAGATGTAATTAACTATTGGGGCTTGCCCTTATAGGGAATTTTAAAAGAACCTGAGTAATATAAACCCCGTTTAATGCTTTCATATTAAGCGGGGAATTTGTCGGCTTATAAAATTGGTTCGCAGACCAAACGGATGTCACAAATCTTCTAGTTTATTTAATCGAGCCCCACCGTCGAAGCGGTGTGTCTATCCTTAGGGATAGATACACGGTTTGTGGTGCGGTGCTCGTTTATATAAACTATTTGGGATGTGAGATCGGTTTAATCTCATATCTTAAAACCTTCAAATTTAAAATTATTTTCAAAATCAAATACTACTTTTCAAAATTATTTATTTAAATTAAATTAAAAATTCGCCGACAACTTCTGTTAGGCGACCCCCTTTTCAAAATAAAACATACAACCTAAAAATATGCCGACAACTTCTGGCGACTCCGCTGGGGACAATTCCTCTCTCCATTATAATCAGATAATTCTGCTTTCAAAAATCAGTAGTGTATCCATGTCCTTAATGGGTCAAGCTACCCTTCTTTCCGTTCGAAGACTATGTTCATTTCTACCTTGGACAAGTATAGCCAACATTCTCTCGGATTTAGGAGCCACTGTTTAGACACCCCTAAACAGAGAGGTTCCGAGATCCTTTTACCTCATTTCTGAGGTGGGGTGGACCCCCAATAGGTGTTAGTTTAGGAGTGATCCTTCGAGTCGAGAAGTCTTGCATAAGACTTTCTTTTCTTTTCCAACTCTGAATCGGATTCCTTACCTTCTCTACACCTTTAAACATTCCGTTCTAAATAAACGAACCCTCTAATAAATGATTCTTTAACAAATGATTCCTTCTTATAAATACATGAACAAGAATGTGTTCGGACTCTTTTCAATTCCTTTCTTTTCGTCCTAAAGAAAAGAAGCATAACTCGGGACTAACAACCAGAATCTACCCTGCAGAAATGGAAACCCCTGTCGGCGAATTTTTAATTTAATTAAAATAAGTAATTTGAAAAGTAGTATTTGATTTTGAAAATAATTTTAAATTTGAAGGTTTTAAGATATGAGATTAAACCGATCTCACATCCCAAATAGTTTATATAAACGAGCATCGCACCACTAAACCGTGTACCTATCCCTAAGGATAGACACATCGCTCGATGGTGGGGCTTGATTAAATAAACTAGAAGATTAGTGACATCCGTTTGGTCCGCGAACCAATTTTATAAGCCGACAAGTTTCCCCCGCTTAATATGAAAACATTAAACGGGGTTTATATTACACAGGTTCTTTAAAATTCTCTATAAGGGCAAGCCCCTATAGTTAATTACATCTTAAGTGACGGGAATCACCTAAGAAAACTCTCGATAATAATCAATGATTCTGCTCTCAAGAATTTCAAAGTTTAAGGTTTTCAAAGATTGAATTTTGAAGTTTCAATAGGGAATGGATCAAATTTTTGGAACATTTTGTTTTGTGAATCCAAAGGAAGAAAGGTAGGAGAAATCACTGATTCGAAGTGAACTTCGATAATTTCCCGACTATCCTATCGTTTGGCTTGAATTTAGGAAAGTCCTAATGTTTATTTAGTATTTCAATCTTGTCAATTTTAATTAATTAGGGCTTATATTTGTATGATAAAATCAAACAAATAACTTTAAAAAATGTGAGGGTTTATGTCGTATCGGACGACTACCTCGGAATCCTAAGACCGGTTAGGGCTTAATTTGCAATGCAAATGCCTAACGAAGAGTTGAGGATTTATGTTGCACTAGGCAAGCTACCTCGAAATCCTATGGCTTTGTTGTTTTAATTCTAAGAAGAGTTTTGTTGAAGTAGACTCGAGTTTGCTGATGACGATGGTCGTGCTGCCCACCATACTCCGAGCTCCTTGTTGTTGCAGAGGTTTAGTTTTAGAAATCATAAATCAGGGGATGAGAAAAGTGTTTTGGTTTAGAGGGGTCTTAATTTCCAAGTGTTTTGTATTTTGATTAAAACAAATCTTAAAGTTGATTATAACGACACCGGTTAAGATCCCACGGTTCCATCCTTCCGACATCATTATTTTTATCGGATTCACTTAGTCCGGATGAATTTGCTAAACTCAACCGAATGAGTTCCACACTTTCATTTAGACCGTGGAAATCCGTTAGCAACACGTAGGTTACATCATCCGAGGTATTCCCGATCATCCAACGGGACGTTTTAATTTAGCTCGCAATTGTAGTTTTGTGTTACGTTTGTGATTAAATTTTGAGTTGTTTTATATTTTGAAATGTTGTGGCGGTGAATTTTATCTTGCAATGACTTTTAATTTAATTTTGGTTTCGGTTTTAGGGGCTATCCTAAAGGTGTGAGTTTTCATGCAACGATTGTTTTATCATGCAAGAAAAATAAACGCAATTGCAACAAAGTAAATTGCAAGAAAGTAAATTGCAAGAAAGTAAATTGCAATAAAGTAAAAGCGTACACTGGAGGGTCTTCCCGTCATCCCAAGCCGCACTTAAAACACAATTAGAATATTTAAGCAAGTTCCTAGGTAAAGCTAAGGGAAAGGTTATGGTTTTCTACCAAATTCCTAATCCTATAGCTAGTCATCTCCTATGACGTCTAGGTTCTTTGGGTTTTGGTTTAAGGACGATTTTCTTCATCAAAGAACAATTAAGTCCAATTGTTCTTATAAATATCCTATCATATTGAGGAAGTGCTTAAGAAGAATCTTAAACATCTTTTCAATATTTCCAGGATTGTTTTAAGTTCAAATGAATTTAATTATACAAATGAATTCATCGTCCAAGAATTTCAAGTTTTGTTAACTTGCTCAGTGAACTAGGACATTTGAATATCCTATGAGTGAAGTGACA
The DNA here is from genome assembly GCA_022702705.1 of Papilionanthe hookeriana x Papilionanthe teres. Lineage (NCBI taxonomy): Eukaryota > Viridiplantae > Streptophyta > Magnoliopsida > Asparagales > Orchidaceae > Papilionanthe > Papilionanthe hookeriana x Papilionanthe teres. The sequence continues at coordinate 3,345 of JAKZJZ010000071.1, forward strand.
CTTCATTTAATGTTTTATTTAGGAGCTATAATAACTAAAGCTTTCAAGGGTAAGTTAGTATTCAAATGATTTGGTTTAAGTTAAAGAGTTTAAATTTGGAATAGCGTTCAAGTTGTTTTATATTTAATTTCTTTTATGTCTTAGGTGATGTTATATTTAATTTAACTTAATTTAATTGAGTTTTAATTTAGTTTAACATAGTTCAATTTAATTTGACTTGGTGTTTAATTAATTTGATTTGATTTAACTTTAATTTAATTATTTAATTTAATTTAATTTAATTTTAATTATTTAATTTAATTTAATTTAATTGTTTAATTTAATTTAATTTAATTTTAATTTAATTTAATTTAATTGTTTGATTTAATTTAATTTAATTTTAATTAATTTAATTTAATTGTTTAATTATTTAATTTAATTTAATTATTTAATTTAATTTAATTTTAATTAATTTAATTTAATTGTTTAATTTAATTTAATTTAATTATTAAATTTAATTTAATTTAATTTTTAAATTTAATCTTAATTTAATTTATCTTTAATTTACTTTATTTTTAATTTTAATTGAAATTAAGTCTTTTAATATTTTAAATTTGAGTTATCATTTTAATTAAAAATTGAGTATTAGTTGATATAATTAATTTAGGGATTTTTAAATTAAAGAATAAATCTCTTCCTAATAAAGATCCCTTATTTTAATAATTCCAATTTTATTATTCTTCCAAATTTAATCTATTATTTAATTAAAGTTTAATCATTTTAAAATTATTTAATGGGTTTCTACCCTTTAATTATTTAAATTTCAATCATCCAAATCAGATTAGGATCAAATATTTTACTTGTTGATTTTTTATTAAACCTAAAGTTTTAATTAAGGATTAAAGATTTTAATTACCATTTTACCCTTTAAGCTTAATAATTTCATAACTCACTAAATTGAACTCAAATGAACTTGAAATTTTTATGTGACTTTACTCATATGTCAATAAAGACATGAGAGGAGAAAATGTGATTTTTCTGTATTTAATTTATTTATATAATTATTTTTGGTGGAAAATAGAGATTTTCAAGGAAAATTTGATAACATGACCAAAGGAAAAGTTTCTGTCCTTAAGAAAATTAGGGGACATTCCTAATGACCAGAGAAGCACTTGGACCAATTTTGGTGATTTTTTGAATTATATTATTTTTATTATAATTATTTTGAGTTTTGGAGTGTTAATTAATTTAAAAATAAGATAAATGTTGAAAAATGGATTTTATATTTTTCAAAAATCTCTCTGATATCAAGGAAACCAGAGAATCAAATTTTGCAATTTTCTGATTTTTCTATGATTTATAATAATTATTTTAGTGAAAATGCTAGAAAATACATTTTTTTAATTTTAAAATTACCCTAGGGCTTTAAAATTCAATATCTCACTAAATAGACCTAGGAAAAATGTGGGATTTGTTCCTAAGTGATTAAAATTCAAAATGTGACATTTTGGTGAATTTTATTATTTTTGTGATTTTTATTATTTTTTAATTATTAAAAATATTAAAATATTATTAAAAATTAACTTTTTTAGAAAATTGAAATTTTAATTTTCTTGGGTTCCCCTGATATCAGAGAGGCTCCAAAACCAATTTGGTGAATTTTTAAAAAGTATTTTAAAAGTTATGAATTTTTAAAGTTTAAAATGGCTAAGTGACTTAATCAACCCAATTAGTGGGGCTAACCAAGTCCAATTGACTTCAAATTTTTATGGTGGATTCCTCTGATCCTAAAGGTCAGTGGAGAATTGATTTCAAGTCAATTTGATACCTGGTTAACTCTAATTAATTAAAGACCTATTTTGGGTGTTTAAGCCAATTAGGGTTAATCCGAGTGAATTAACTCAAGTCCTATTTTTCCTAGAGTTCTCTGGTCATAAGGAACATCACCAAATATTTCTAGAATTTATTTCACAACATGCTAATTTTTGGAATTAAAATACTCAAAACGAGCAACATGCATTTGAAAAATAAATAACTTTTCACGAGATGGCCTCGACCTTGGAAAATTCGGGGAATGTTCCCAAGTTCGAGGCTTCAAAAGCCCTATGGTCTCATGCCATGGTGAATTGTATACATGCATGGAGAATTAAATGTATGCAGAGAGTAAATAAATCATAAAAAATAAAATACTTAATTAAATTAAATGATTTCTTTTCCACATTATTCTCCTCTCGTTCACCGAGCAAGAGGGTATTTTTATTTTATTTTTGTGATTTTTCTACACAGAGATATGAATTTTTGAAGTTTAGGGAATTAAATAAATAGAAAAATACCCTAATTTTCTATTTATCCACGCGGCGCCGCGTCAACCTCGGCGGCTCCGAAACGCCGCGTGTCGCGCTCCCATTCGACGCCGCCATCCGAGTCGGCGGCCGGGCCCCGCGGTTCTCGTACCGTCTCTCGGTCCGACGCAATCCCGGCCGTCCGTGCGCGCGTGTATCGAATGGACGGCATCCGTTCATCGTCCCCAAGTGTTCTCACCCGAGAGCCGTCCACACTAAATCCCTAAGATCTCACTCGATTCTCAATGGATTTTCATGTTCTTATGCTCTATGGATTCGTCTTGAAGAGACGAACACATCTATACGGCTAACATGCATTGAAACTAAGGCATTTGAAATGGAGAATCTCCGAAGCTCGGGATGAATAGTTAACTCATACCTTAGCTCGGAGAAGTGTGGCTTCAATCCGAGAGTTGTTGCACCTTCGATTGGGTCCCGCAAGCTCCGGATGAAGTCTCCTGGTCCGTGAATTGCCTAGGCTATGAAAGTGACCACGCCCGATCACAAAGCTTGGAGGCTGGAGCAAGCTGGGTGGCCCGGAGATGGGGCTTTCGGTGGGAAACTTCTCCTCTTGGTCCAGTGAAGGTGTAGGACCAGATCAATTTGAGGATTGGTTCACCGTGGCAAAGTGTCCCGGTTTTGGGTGGAATTTCGGTTGAGAAATTGGGCTCCGTTGGTGGGGATTAGGGCAAATTGACACTCGGGATCAACTCGCTCTCGGGATGGTGAAGGGTTTGAAACAATTTTGGCGAGTTTCGGCAAGGTTTGTGCTTGGCTCCCTTCATGGCCGAGAGGGGTGGAGTTTAAATAGAGCTGGTCGGGGGCCTCCCGCAGAGAGTTAGGGCTTGGGATCAGCTTGCTCAGTGAGGAGAAGATCGGCCATGGTGACCACTAGGGATGGGGCGGCTCGGCAAGTGAGAATTTCGATGTTGGCTCACATGTGAGCTCTCGGCCATGGTGTTTTCCGGCGGCTCTGGTGGCCGGCCGGCCGGGCATGGGTCACCCTCGAGGTCGAGTGGGTCGTGGCTGGAGGTTTGTGCAATCAATTGGCCATGGACATGTGTAAAAGCTTTGATCCAAAGTGGAATGAGGCATGGCTAGATTTGGACCTAAATGGGTCAACCCACCCATTTGGGCTAGGTGCACCACCCAAGGCCTGGTTTAGGGCTGAGGAGAAAGTGATTTGGATCGAGCTTGATTAGTGGGGTCAAGTCACAATCCAAGTACGATTAGGCTTAAGCATGGTTTAGTGGAATCATGTAAGTGGTTAACCACCTTTAGGAGTTAAGGAAAGAGCCTCCTCCTTTTGCCCAAAATGGCATGGTGACATGTAAAGAGGCTCTCATGGCTTGCATATGGCTTATGCATGGCTCCATGGCTCCATTTGGCTTGGGAAAAGTAAAGTCAATTTCATGGAAATGGATTTAAGGAAAATTTTGGTATTTAGGGGTGATTTGGCATGAGGCTTGATTTGGAATTATTTGATGATGAATTTAGGACTTAGGGATGATTTTAATTGAAAGTATGATGAGGGGAAATGTCATATGGGCCTTGGAAGAATTTTGGGCTTTTTTGAAAGGGTTTTAGATGGGCTTTTAAGATGGATTAGGAAAGTGGGCTCTTGAATTTTAAAATGGATTTTGGGATGAAATTTTGTAAAGAGTTTGGGCCAAATAATTATTGGGTTTAGCTCATGGATGTGTCATGAGTGACTTGAAGCAAATTTGGGGTAGTTTGGACTTGAATTGGGTTGGATTTGAATTCTTTTGGTGAATGGGCCAATGTAGGTCAAATTGGGCTAACTTGGGCCAATATTGGGCTAGGGTTGAAATTGATGTAAAATAAATATTAAGAAATGTTTATGGGAGTGTTTCAAAGAGGTTTTGGCTTTGGTTGGGTTTTAATTTTGGGGTTTGGGCCTATTTGGGTTAGATTTGGGTTTAGGTCAAAATTGGGCTTTTTGATTTTGGGTTGAATTTGAGTGGGGTTTGGGTCAAAATCTTGGGCAAATCATGTTAGTGTTTTGTTTATGAGGATGTTAAGGAAGGTTTAGAAAAGATTTGGGGTTAATTGGAGTTGAATTGGGTTAGTTTGGGCTAAGTTTGGGTCATGGGTCCAAATTTGGGCTTTAAGGCCCAAAGTGAAATTGGATCCAAATGTCAATCAAATTGGACTTGGATTTGGTCTAAATTGGTATTGGGAATGTTGAATTGAAGTTTAGAATTGAATTGGACCAAAATTGGGGTCAATTGGGTATGTTTGGTTTGACATTGGGTCCACTTTGGGTTAAAATGGGTCAATTTGGGGGTTTTGACAAAAGTAGGGTAAATTGACAAAATTGGCCCATGGTGTAGTTGGACAAAATGAAATTGGGAATATTTGGGATTTTCTGGAATTTTCTGGGAATTTTCTGAATTTTTGGATTTTTAGGCCAAGAAGGGTATTTTGGGTATTTGGAGGGTATTGGGGGGTTTTCTTGGAATTTTTGGTATTTTTGGGTATGGATGATCAATTTGAGTGATGTGGAGGTGTTTGGGATTGATTTTGGAAAATTTTAGGTAATTTGGAGATTTTGCAAAAATTTGGGTAATTCGAGGGTTTTGGGTAGGTTTAGTAGGTGTAGGGTCCCGGGGTCAAAAATTGAAAATTTGGGAAATTGAAGATTGGGTGAATTTGGGTGGGGTGAAATCATTTTGGTTGAGCCATGAAGCCATTTCAAGCCCATATGAGCCATGAAAGGACTCATTTGAGGCATTCATTATGTTGTTCCTAACCTCTTAGCCGAGGGCTTAGGGGTTAAGGACCATCCATGTGAATCACCCACATGAGTCGGGAGGTTAAGTTGGGTATGGGTGTGGTTTTAGGAAGTGTGTGGAAATGTAGTGTGTAAGTGTAATGTAAGTCGGCCCCTTCATCGGACCGAGGCCACCGAGGGCGGTCCTAAGGCCGAAGAGTCCTATAGGAACTCATCCTTTAAACTTCCATATTTGATTTCAACCCTCCAGGTGATTAGGGGTCTATAGTCAAATTTGTGGAGTTTGCGGGGAGTTTAGAAGTGGTTTGAATTTCTAAAAGGCGGGTCCCAATTCTAGTCTTCTAAGATAGTCGAAGGAAAAGCCTAAGGCTAGATCCTAAGCACTAAAAAGAAGAAGGAAGACCTCATCAAAAATGAGGTCAACAAATGGACCCCCGATAGGTGTGGTGAGTGACGGAGCACACCGCGCGTATTGGTGTTGACCGAAGCGATCAACGAAACCAACACGAGATGTCCAAGTGACGAACTTAGGACGAAGTAGAAGAGTTTCTGGCTGGGGAGTGTCGAGTATATCTCCGGAACCGAAGATTCTTGAACTCTCGGCTGGGAAAGGAAAAGGAGGTGAATCCCAAATCACATGATCGCGGGGAATTTCGATTTAGATTTTATTTTGTTTCAATTTATGTTTTGATGTGTGAGTTTAAATTTTAGTTTGGAGTTTCGATTTAGATTGAAGTTTTGTCGAAATTAATTTGAGGGATTTGATTTGAAATGAAAATTAGGATTTTGAGGTTTTAGATGTAACATCTCCAACCTCGAAAGAAAATTGAATTGATTAGATTGAATCGTTGCAATGAGAAGATATCTCGAAGCAAAGTGGTGTTGGATGTAAAATCCTTAACCTCAAGAGTTTGATTTTGATGTGATGTATTTCATTGCGATAGGGAAAAGATCCTAAAGCAATGCAGTCTCGAATGTAAAATCCTCGACCCAAAGGTTGAATTTTGATTTGATGTATTTCAGTGCAATAGGGAAAGAATCCTAAAGCAGCGCAGTCTTGGATGTAAAATCCTCGACCCAAAAGTCTGAATTTTGATGTATTTCAGTGCAATAGGAAAAGGATCCTAAAGCGAGTGCGGTCTTGGATGTAAAATCCTCGACCTCAAGAGTTTTGAGTTTTGATGTATTTCGGTGCAATAGGAAGAGAATCCTAAAGCGGTGCGGTCTTGGATGTAAAATCCTTGACTCAAAAGAGTTTGAATTTTGATGTATTTCGGTGCAATAGGAAAAGGATCCTAAAGCGGTACGGTCTTGGATGTAAAATCCTCGACCTCAAGAGTTTTGAGTTTTGATGTATTTCGGTGCAATAGGAAAAGGATCCTAAAGCAGTGCAGTCTTGGATGTAAAATCCTTGACTCAAAAGGTTTGATTTTGATGTATTTCAGTGCAATAGGAAAAGGATCCTAAAGCAGTGCAGTCTTGGATGTAGAATCCTCGACCCAAAAGAGTTGAATTTGAATTTGATGTATTTCAGTGCAGTAGGAAAAGAATCCTAAAGCAGTGCAGTCTTGGATGTAGAATCCTTGACTCAAAAGGTTTGATTTTGATGTATTTCAGTGCAATAGGAAAAGGATCCTAAAGCAGTGCAGTCTTGGATGTAAAATCCTCGACCCAAAAGTTTGAATTTGAATTTGATGTATTTCAGTGCAGTAGGAAAAGAATCCTAAAGCAGTGCAGTCTTGGATGTAAAATCCTCGACCCAAAAGGTTGAATTTGAATTTTTTGAATGAGATTTGATTTGAGATCTAGAAGATCGGATTTGAGATTTGATAGAGATTTAGAATCTGGAAAGATTGAATTTGAATTTGGAAGGATGAGTTTGAACTCGATTGAAATTTGATTTAAGATTTGATTTGAAATTTGGAAGATCAAGTTTGAAACTTGATCGAGATTGGATTTGGAATTTGATTGAGGATTTGATTTGGAATTTGTAAAGATGAAATTTGATTTGGAATTTGGAAGGATGGAATTTGATTTTGAAGTTTGGAAGGATGGAATTTGAGATTTGTGTTGATTTCGTTTATCTTTTAATGGTTCAAATTTTATTTTGTTGTTTATTTAATGTTCATGTGAACTTGGTGTTTGTCATTTTTCAGATTTTTTTTAGAAAGTTTTCTTTTATTCTCTTTTTTTCTTTTCTGTTCTTTGTTCGAAGTTTATTTAACTTTAATGGCGTTTCCCAATCAATTTGCACAAAAGAGGTGAAGGCCAAAAACGTGACATGGTCACTTTCATTCCAATCATGTTGAAAATACGTCGTACAACTCGATCTGGAATATATTTCATACAATCCATGTAGACTCAAAGCGGATTTGTGTATGATCTTTGTTGATCCATCAAAAGAAGCATCCGTCGAAAAATCCATGTACGAATAGTGAGGTACATGGTCGATAACATCACCTTCCAAGCCATCCTTGGCAAGGATGCCGGTTGGATGTACGTTGGAGGTGTGATATTTCCCATGTAACTCGCAGGCTTCGTAAGGCCGGAGGTTCTCTAGCTCCGGATGCGGTTGGAAATGGTAAGGTATTTTCTTTGTCGTCCATCCTCCCGAAAGTAAGCGAGATTCGCTCCACCGGCACTCCCGGTATGCAATGCTTTGCGATATACTGCTCCGTTACCTTGCGGTATCATGACGGAACCCACCGGTAAAGGTATCTTTGTCGGCCCTCGGAACTCACCCGGGCACTGCTATCCGGAGGTCGGATCCGAACATGATGTTGCACTCATTCAAGAAAGAGACCGTGCGAAAGGTCCGACGAAGTCGTGGTGATCAATATGTGGGGGTATGCGATCACTCTGTTTGTAGATGTTGATAATGCGGCTATTGGGTATGCAATCCGCTGGCGGTACCCTCCATGTTATCAATCTTTTCACCATTCTCTTGATAACTAATGGCATCGGATCTACTTGCCCATGACGAAGTATCCCTGGTGGGTTTCCCTTCCGTCTTCGAGCAAAGTTGTAGCGGCATCCGCATTGTATTGTGATTCTTCCTTTCCCCGGCATCCATCTCCGGGGTTCGAGTATGTATTTTCCCTCGGGCGGCTGCTCGGCCCATTCTTTTCGGATCCGGATACGATCCACGATTTGCTGTTGTTCATACTGCGAGAATACGTCGGTGTGTAGCTCGAGGCCTTCTAGTATGTTGATTCTTCTTCCTTTAATTCTCTCGAAGTATTCGAAAGTTTTCTTTTCAACATTCCGCATCCTCTCCGGCTCGTATTCCGGAATGATCTGCAGATGGCGAGGCCTTGTGACGTATTGTGGGATATATGGTTCAATCCCTTCACGTTCCCCTGCATACCTCGGCTCCTCGGGGATGATGCTCGTCGGGACATTCCGCGGGTTGCTTACGCAACAAGGTCATGCACTGCCTGGTGGTTCTATCCGGTGGCGTGGTAGCCTTCTTTCTTCGATCTTACGGAGATTTCCACGGTTCTTTCGTTATTCTAGGAGTCGGCCTCCTTTTTCGAGTTCCGGTGAACCGGTGTCCTTGAAATGTATGTGCTTGGCATTAGCGAGTGTCTCATCGCGCTGGTCCGCGACTAGTTTTGTTAACATTTTACGGATGCGGCGATTCTTATTTCTTCGTTGCGTGGCCGTGAGAGTAGCCCTCCGAACTTCTTGCATCTCTGCGGGCGCGGCGGCGACAAGCTCGCCCTCCGCTTGTAGTGACTACGGACTTCATTTTCTTGTCTTCTTCGGTGTTTGCTTTTCTTTTCTTGTTGTTGGATTGGTGGCTTGGGCCACCCACTTTCATCACTTGTACGCCAGGGTAGTTCTTCTCGGTTAGCGGGACCCGGTCACTTTCCTCGTCTTGTAGGCTCGCCGGTGCGAAATGCGAGTCAATCTCGATTATCGCTCCATCTTTCACCCTCTTTTCATCGAGTGCAAGGCTTACGCCATTCTTAAAGTTCAAGACCAACCGCCCGTTCGACATTTCCTGCGAAAAGACAAGGAAAAGGATCGAGGGCGTACTAAGAACAAGAACATTAAGAAAATGTTTATTAAAGATACATTTTTTCATTATTCTTATATTTTGAAATTTAACGGGAATGAAGTAGGATAAGATCCGGAAAGAGATCTTGATTTGAAAAAGGAAACAAGGAAAACTTAATTATCATGATTTTATTTATCTTAGCACATTTTATTATTTTTGGGTTCGGACCCAATCACAAGTAATTACTTCACCGTGTTTCTTAGGGATGAAGAATTCATTCCTTCGAAACATCGGGTAGCGTAATATTTTTTCAAGTATCGTCCGTTGATTGGAAGCATATGCCGTTCTCCCCGGCAATTCACTAGCCTGGTAGGAACCTCCCGAGTATCTTGCTTCAACCACAAACGGTCCTTCCCAAGTGGGTTCAAATTTTCCTCCTATCTTGCGGTGTGCGAGAATAGGTCTCTTGAGAACGAGAACTAAGTCACCAACTTTGAAGGTTCTTGGGCGGACCGGCTTGTCATGGGTTTGAACCATCTTAGCTTGATATAGTTCTAAATTCACGTTGCGCTGCAAGTCTTTTCCCTTCCAAGCTTTCTAATTCTTCGAGTCGTAATCCGGCGTTTTCTTCGTCGTGATCTTATTTGCAATTGCAATTCGAGTGAAGGAAGCCGAACCTCTAAAGGTAACACTTGCCTCGGACCCATACACCGGAGCGTAAGGTGTAGCTTGAGTAGGGGTTCGAAGGTTGTCCGGTAGGCCCATAAGGTTTCTAACAATTTCTCGTGCCAATTTCTCTTATTATCGTCCAAGGTTTTCTTTAAGATTTGAACGAGAGTTTTATTAAAAGCCTCGGCGAGGCCGTTTGCTCTTGGGTAGTAAATTGTTGAGTATCGCCGGTCGATTCCGTGTCTCCCGACAAAATTGTTGATTTGTGTGCTTCGAATGCTGACCCATTATACGAGATGATCTCGCGCGGCACTCCGAAACGGTAGACAACTTGGTTCTTGAAAAGCTGTAGCACGTGGTGTGCTTTCACTTCTCTAAGTGGGCTGCTCGCCCACTTGGAAAAGTAATCTGTAGCCGCAAGAATGAAACGATGTCCTTTTGAAGATGGTGGTTCTATCGGACCCACTATATCTGTGCCCCAACATTCAAATGGCCACGACGCAATTGTCGGGTGTAGCACATTTGGAGGTTGATGTAGAACCACTCCGTGCACTTGGCATTGGTGACGGCTCTTGGCGATTTTCATGCGGTCGGTCATCATCGAGGGCCGATAGTACCCTAGTCTTTTAATTTTCATCTTCATCTTTGGACCCGACCGGTGAGCGCCACGAGTCCCGAATGCACCTCTTTAACAATTTCACGGGCCTCGGACCCGCTTAGGCACCTTAGCCACATTTGATCAAAAGACCTTCGTATAATGTGTTGTTCATTAATGCGTAAGACGGAGTTCTTTTCTTAATCGATGGGCTAGCGACCTATCGTCTGGTAGCTTTCCTGTTTGCGGTGTAGTCTATCAATGGTCGTCGCCAATCTTACGTGTTTTCTATCACTGCTGCAATCGATTCTTTTTCTTCTTCGATTTGTGTATCATGTCTATGTCGATCTGTGATAGGACTCGACGTCCGTGAACCGACACTTCCATCGATTCATCTTGCAAACGAGCAAATTCTTTTGCGAGACGGGCTAAAGCATCTGCTAAAGCATTCTCTTTTCTAGGAATTTTGTAGATCGTCACATTTGGAATCTGTTCAGCAATGTTGTATGGCATACTCGGAAGTATTGTTCGAGTCTTGGTTTAAAAATCCTGTATTGTCCGGCGATCCGTTGAATGATTAACCGTGAATCCCCGTAGATGTTGATGTCCGTTATCCCCATTTGAATAGTTAATTCCGAGTCCGTTATGAGGGCTTCGTATTCTGCTTCGTTGTTTGTACACGGTTCTGTCAAGTGGTAGGAGTATCTTAACATCCCCGCTCCGGTGTTATAAAGATTAGCCCGATTCCTGCCTTATCGGGCACTATCACTTGCGATTCTTCGTCTTTGTGTGCTTGAAGATGCTCCGTCGAAATACAATTCCCAACGTCGATCATCGGGGTCTTCTAGGTTCATTATTTGTTCATCCGGCGGATCGTCATTGAGAGGAGATTCGGCCGGCAAAGGGTGTCGTCGCGAGGAAGTCTGCTAAGACTTGTCCCTTTACGGCACGCGGAGGCACGAAAGTTATATCGAATTGCAATAATATCATTGACCATCTGGCAAGTCTGCCGGAAAGTATTGGACGAGTGTTGACCTCATTTTTGATGAGGTCTTCCCTTCTTCTTTTTAGTGCTTAGGATCTAGCCTTAGGCTTTTCCTTTGACTATCTTAGAGGACTAGAATTGGGACCCGCCTTTTAGAAATTCAAACCACTTCTAAACTCCCCGCAAACTCCACAAACTTGACTATAGACCCCTAATCACCTAGAGGGTTGAAATCAAATATGGAAGTTTAAAGGATGAGTTCCTATAGGACTCTTTGGCCTTAGGATCGCCTACAGGTGGCACTGGTGCAGTGAAGGGGCCGACTTACACACACATTACACTTATACACTACACTTACACACTACATTTCCACACACTTCCTAAAACCACACCCATACCCAACTTGACCTCCCGACTCATGTAGGTGATTCACATGGATGGTCCTTAACCCTAAGCCCTTGGCTAAGAGGGTTAGGAACAACATAATGAATGCCTCAAATGAGTCCTTTCATGGCTCATATGGGCTTGAAATGGCTTCATGGCTCAACCAAAATGATTTCACCCCACCCAAATTCACCCAATCTTCAATTTCCCAAATTTTCAATTTTTGACCCCGGGACCCTACACCTACTAAACCTACCCAAAACCATCGAAATTACCCAAATTTTTGCAAAATCTCCAAATTACCTAAAATCTTCCAAAATCAATCCCAAACACCTCCACATCACTCAAATTGATCATCCATACCCAAAAATACCAAAAATTCCAAGAAAACCCCCCAATACCCTCCAAATACCCAAAATACCCTTCTTGGCCTAAAAATCCAAAAATTCAGAAAATTCCCAGAAAATTCCAGAAAATCCCAAATATTCCCAATTTCATTTTGTCCAACTACACCATGGGCCAATTTTGTCAATTTACCCTACTTTTGTCAAAACCCCCAAATTGACCCATTTTAACCCAAAGTGGACCCAATGTCAAACCAAACATACCCAATTGACCCCAATTTTGGTCCAATTCAATTCTAAACTTCAATTCAACATTCCCAATACCAATTTAGACCAAATCCAAGTCCAATTTGATTGACATTTGGATCCAATTTCACTTTGGGCCTTAAAGCCCAAATTTGGACCCATGACCCAAACTTAGCCCAAACTAACCCAATTCAACTCCAATTAACCCCAAATCTTTTCTAAACCTTCCTTAACATCCTCATAAACAAAACACTAACATGATTTGCCCAAGATTTTGACCCAAACCCCACTCAAATTCAACCCAAAATCAAAAAGCCCAATTTTGACCTAAACCCAAATCTAACCCAAATAGGCCCAAACCTCAAAATTAAAACCCAACCAAAGCCAAAACCTCTTTGAAACACTCCCATAAACATTTCTTAATATTTATTTTACATCAATTTCAACCCTAGCCCAACATTGGCCCAAGTTAGCCCAATTTGACCTACATTGGCCCATTCACCAAAAGAATTCAAATCCAACCCAATTCAAGTCCAAACTACCCCAAATTTGCTTCAAGTCACTCATGACACATCCATGAGCTAAACCCAATAATTATTTGGCCCAACCTCTTTACAAAATTTCATCCCAAAATCCATTTTAAAATTCAAGAGCCCACTTTCCTAATCCATCTTAAAAGCCCATCTAAAACCTTTTCAAAAAGCCCAAAATTCTTCCAAGGCCCATATGACATTTCCCCTCATCATACTTTCAATTAAAATCATCCCTAAGTCCTAAATTCATCATCAAATAATTCCAAATCAAGCCTCATGCCAAATCACCCCTAAATACCAAAATTTTCCTTAAATCCATTTCCATGAAATTGACTTTACTTTTCCCAAGCCAAATGGAGCCATGGAGCCATGCATAAGCCATATGCAAGCCATGAGAGCCTCTTTACATGTCACCATGCCATTTTGGGCAAAAGGAGGAGGCTCTTTCCTTAATTCCTAAAGGTGATTAACCACTTCCATGTTTCCACTAAACCATGCTTAAGCCTAATTGTGCTTGGATGGTGACTTGACCCTACTGATTATGCTGAGCCAAATCACTTTTCCCTCAGCCAAAACCAGGCCTTGGGTGGTGCACCTAGCCCAAATGGGTGGGTTGACCCATTTAGGTTCAAATCTAGCCATGCCCCATTCCACTTTGGATCAAAGCCTTTACACATGTCCATGGCCGATTGATTGCACAAACCTCCAGCCCCGACCCACCCGACCTTGAGGGTGACCCATGCACGGCCGGCCGGCCACCGGGCCGCCGGAAAACACCATGGCCGAGAGCTCACATGTGAGCCAACATTGAAATTCTCACTTGCCGAGGCTGCCCCATCCCTAGTGGTCACCATGGCCGATCTTCTCCTCACCGGAGCAAGGTCGATCCCAAGCCCTAACTCCCCACGGGAGGCCTTCCACCCTCTCCTATTTAAACCCCTCACCCTCTCGGCCAAAGGAGAGCCAAGCACAAACCTTGCCGAAACTTCGCCAAAATTGTTTCAAACCCTTCACCATCCCGAGAGCGAGTTGATCCCCGGTGTCGATTTGCCCTAATCCCCACCAACAGAGCCCGATTTCTCAGCCGAAACTCCACCCAAAACCGGGACACTTTGCCACGGTGAGCCAATCCTCAAATTGACCGGTCCTACACCTTCACTGGACCAAGAGGAGAAGTTTCCCACCGAAAGCCCCATCTCCAGGGCCACCCAGGTTGCTCCGGCCTCCAAGCTTTGTGATCGGGCGTGGTCACTTTCATAGCTAGGCAATTCACCGGACCGGGAGACTTCATGCGGAGCTTGCGGGACCCAATCGAAGGTGCAACAACTCTCGGATTGAAGCCACACTTCTCCGAGCTAAGGTATGAGTTAACTATTCATCCCGAGCTTCCGGAGATTCTCCATTTCAAATGCCTTAGTTTCAATGCATGTTAGCCGTATAGATGTGTTCGTCTCTTCGAGACGAATCCATAGAAGCATAAGAACATGAAAATCCATTGAGAATCGAGTGAGATCTTAGGGATTTAGTGTGGACGGCTCTCGGGTGAGAACACTTGGGGACGATGAACGGATGCCGTCCATTCGATACACGCGCGCACGGACGGCCGAGATTGCGTCGGACCGGGAGACGGTACGAGAACCGCGGGGCCCGGGCTGCCGACTCGGATGGCGGCGTCGAATGGGAGCGCGACACGCGGCGTTTCGGAGTTGCCGAGGTTGACGCGGCGCCGCGTGGATAAATAGAAAATTAGGGTATTTTTCTATTTATTTAATTCCCTAAACTTCGAAAATTCATATCTCTGTGTAGAAAAATCACAAAAATAAAATAAAAATACCCTCTTGCTCGGTGAACGAGAGGAGAATAATGTGGAAAAGAAATCATTTAATTTAATTAAGTATTTTATTTTTTATGATTTATTTACTCTCTGCATACATTTAATTCTCCATGCATGTATACAATTCACCATGGCATGAGACCATAGGAGCTTTTGAAGCCTCTGAACTTGGGAACATTCCCTGAATTTTCCAAGGTCGGAGGCCATCTCTGTGAAAAGTTATTTATTTTTCAAATGCATGTTGCTTGTTTTGAGTATTTTAATTCCAAAAATTAGCATGTTGTGAAATAAATTCTAGAAATATTTGGTGATGTTCTTTATGACCAGAGAACTCTAGGAAAAATAGGACTTGAGTTAATTCACTCGGATTAACCCTAATTGGCTTAAACACCTAAAATAGGTCTTTAATTAATTAGAGTTAACCAGGCATCAAATTGACTTGAAATCAATTCTCCACTGACCTTTAGGATCAGAGGAATCCACCATAAAAATTTGAAGTCAATTGGACTTGGTTAGCCCCACTAATTGGGTTGATTAAGCCACTTAGCCATTTTAAACTTTAAAAATTCATAACTTTTAAAATATTTTTTAAAATTCACCAAATTGGTTTTGGAGCCTCTCTGATATCAGGGGAACCCAAGAAAATTAAAATTTCAATTTTCTAAAAAAGTTGATTTTTAATAATATTTTAATATTTTTAATAATTAAAAAATAATAAAAATCACAAAAATAATAAAATTCACCAAAATGTCACATTTTGAATTTTAATCACTTAGGAACAAATCCCACATTTTTCCTAAGTCTATTTAGTGAGATATTAAATTTTAAAGCCCTAGGGTAATTTTAAAATTAAAAAAATGTATTTTCTAGCATTTTCACTAAAATAATTATTATAAATCATAGAAAAATCAGAAAATTGCAAAATTTGTTTCTCTGGTTTCCTTAATATCAGAGAGATTTTTGAAAAATATAAAATCCATTTTTCAACATTTATCTTATTTTTAAATTAATTAACACTCCAAAACTCAAAATAATTATAATAAATAATAATATAATTCAAAAAATCACCAAAATTGGTCCAAGTGCTTCTCTGGTCATTAGGAATGTCCCCTAATTTTCTTAAGGACAGAAACTTTTCCCTTGGTCATGTTATCAAATTTTCCTTGAAAATCTCTATTTTTCACCAAAAATAATTATATAAATAAATTAAATACAGAAAAATCACATTTTCTCCTCTCATGTCTTTATTGACATATGAGTAAAGTCACATAAAAATTTCAAGTTCATTTGAGTTCAATTTAGTGAGTTATGAAATTATTAAGCTTAAAGGGTAAAATGGTAATTAAAATCTTTAATCCTTAATTAAAACTTTAGGTTTAATAAAAAATCAACAAGTAAAATATTTGATCCTAATCTGATTTGGATGATTGAAATTTAAATAATTAAAGGGTAGAAACCCATTAAATAATTTTAAAATGATTAAACTTTAATTAAATAATAGATTAAATTTGGAAGAATAATAAAATTGGAATTATTAAAATAAGGGATCTTTATTAGGAAGAGATTTATTCTTTAATTTAAAAAATCCCTAAATTAATTATATCAACTAATACTCAATTTTTAATTAAAATGATAACTCAAATTTAAAATATTAAAAGACTTAATTTCGGTTAAAATTAAAAATAAAGTAAATTAAAGATAAATTAAATTAAGATTAAATTTAAAAATTAAGATTAAATTAAATTTAATAATTAAATTAAATTAAATTAAACAATTAAATTAAGTTAATTAAAATTAAATTAAATTAAATAATTAAATTAAATTAAATAATTAAACAATTAAATTAAATTAATTAAAATTAAATTAAATTAAATCAAACAATTAAATTAAATTAAATTAAAATTAAATTAAATTAAATTAAACAATTAAATTAAATTAAATTAAATAATTAAAATTAAATTAAATTAAATTAAATAATTAAATTAAAGTTAAATCAAATCAAATTAATTAAACACCAAGTCAAATTAAATTGAATTATGTTAAACTAAATTAAAACTCAATTAAATTAAGTTAAATTAAATATAACATCACCTAAGACATAAAAGAAATTAAATATAAAACAACTTGAACACTATTCCAAATTTAAACTCTTTAACTTAAACCAAATCATTTGAATACTAACTTGCCCTTGAAAGCTTTGATTATTGTAACTCTAAATGAAACATTAAATGGAGTGTTACTTTACTCATAGGATATTCAAATGTCCTAGTTCACCGAGCAAGTTAACAAGACTTGAAAACCTCGGACGATCGATTCATTTATATAATTAAATTCATTTGGACTTAAAACAATCCTAGAAATATTGAAAAGATGTTTAAGATCCTTCTTAAGCACTTTCTCAATATGATAGGATATTTATAAGAACAATTGAATTTGATTATTCTTTGATGAAGAAAATCGTCCTTAAACCAAAACACAAAGAACCTAGACGTCATAGGAAATGACTAGCTATAGGATTAGGAATTTGGTAGAAAACCATAACCTTTCCCTTAGCTTTACCTAGGAACTTGCTTAAATATTCTAATTGTGTTTTAAGTGCAGCTTGGGATGACGGGAAGACCCTCCAGGTACGCTTTTATTTTATTGCAATTTACTTTCTTGCAATTTACTTTCTTGCAATTTACTTTCTTGCAATTTACTTTATTGCAAATGCATTTTACTTTTCTTGCATGATAAAACAACAGTTGCATGAAAACCCACACCTTTAGGATAGCCCCCTAAAACTGAAACCAAAATTAAGTTAAAAGTCATTGCAAGATAAAATTCACCGCCACAACATTTCAAAATATAAAACAACTCAAAATTTAATCACAAACGAACACAAAACTACAATTGCAACTAAATTAAAACGTCCTGTTGGATGATCGGGAATACCTCGGATGATGTAACCTACGTGTTGCTAACGGGATTTCCCACGGTCTAAATGAAAGTGTGGAACTCATTCGATTGAGTTTAGCAAATTCATCCGGACTAAGTGAATCCGATAAAAATAACGATGCCGGAAGGATGGAACCGTGGGATCTTAACCGGTGTCGTTATAATCAACTTTAAGATTTGTTTTAATTAAAACACAAAAAACACTTGGAAATTAAGATTTTCTCTAAACCAAAACACTTCTCTCATCCCCCGATTTATGATTTCTAAAACTAAACCTCTGCAACAACAAGGAGCTCGGAGCATGGTGGGCGAGCATGACCATCGTCATCAGCGAAAACCCGAGTCTACATCGGCTAAACATTTCTTAGAATTAAATAACTAAACCATAGGATTTCGAGGTAGCTTGCACTAGTGCAACATAAATCCTCAACTCTTCGTTAGGCATTTGCATTGCAAATTAAGCCCTAACCTAGGTCTTAGGATTCCGAGGTAGTCGTCCGATACGATATAAACCCTCACATTTTCTAGTGCTATTTGTTTGATTTTATCATACAAATATAAGCCCTAATTAATTAAGATTGACAAGATTGAAATACTAAATAAACATTAGGACTTTCCTAAATTCAAGCCAAATGATAGGATAGTCGGGAAATTATCGAAGTTCACTTCGAATCAGTGATTTCTCCTACCTTTCTTCCTTTGGATTCACAAAACAAAATGTTCCAAAAATTTGATCCATTCCCTATTGAAACTTCAAAATTCAATCTTTGAAAACCTTAAACTTTGAAATTCTTGAGAGCAGAATCATTGATTATTATCGAGAGTTTTCTTAGGTGATTCCCGTCACTTAAGATGTAATTAACTATAGGGGCTTGCCCTTATAGGGAATTTTAAAGAACCCGGGTAATATAAACCCTGTTTAATGTTTTCATATTAAGCGAGGGAAACTTGTCGGCTTATAAAATTGGTTCGCGAGACCAAACGGATGTCACAAATCTTCTAGTTTATTTAATCGAGCCCCACCATCAAGCGATGTGTACTATCCTTAGGGATAGATACACGGTTTGTGGTGTGGTATTCGTTTATATAAACTATTTGGGATGTGAGATCGGTTTGATTTCATATCTTAAAATTTTTCAAACTTAAAATTATTTTCAAAATCAAATACTACTTTTCAATTTATTTATTTAAACTAAATTAAAAATTTGCCGACAACTTACGTTAGGCGACCACTTTTCAAAATAAAACACACAACCTAAAAATATGCCGACAGGATTTACGGCGACTCCGTGAGGACAATTCCTCTCTCCATTATAATCGAATAATTTCGCTTTCAAAAATCGGTAGTGTATCCATGTCCCTAATGGATCAAACTACCCTTCTTTCCGTTGGAATACTATGTTCATTTCTATCTTGAACAAGCATAGCCAACATTCTCTCGGATTTAGGAGCCACTTGTTTAGATACCCCTAAACGGAGAGGTTCGAGATCCTTTTACCTCATTTCTGAGGTGGGGTGGACCCCCAATAGGTGTTAGTTTAGGAGTGATCCTTCGAGTCGGGAAGTCTTGCTTAAGATTTTCTTTCCCTTTCCAACTCTGAATCGGATTCCTTACCTTCTCTACACCTTTGAACATTCCGTTCTAAATAAACAAACCCTCTAATAAGTGATTCTTTTAACAAATGATAAATACATGAACAAAGAATGAGTTCGGACTCTTTTCAATTCCTTTCTTTTCGTCCTAAAGAAAAGAAGCATAACTTGGGACTGACAACCAGAATCTACCTTGCGAAATGGAAGCCCCGAAATTGATTTTCTCCTTCACCAACGGATTGGACTTCGCCATGCTATAAGGATGAACTGCCCGACAATGGGGTCATCCGATTCGGACAGGGGTTTGAAAACACGAACGTCGAGGTCACCGACGTCTCCCTCTTTGCACGCGACAAACAAGGTATCCGAGCCGAGGAACCACTGCTCGAGTTCGACCTTGAGTCGACCCGAGAGTTTCCTCCCCTGCAAAGGGTCCCGACTAGGAGGAGTACTGCTTGTCCGCGAGGAGGACCGTTCTCACTACCCCCACTCGGTCTAGTTGTTTCGCACCTACCCCGACTTCGCCAAATCAAAGGGGAAAGGAATACGGAACTATGATAAACCCGTTACCGTGGAGGGTACGGATCTTCCTGTAAGACCTTCGTCTTCGAAATCGGGTCCGATTCGAAGATTCCTTCGCCGACAAAGACCCAAAGAAGAAATAGAAATAGAAGGATCGCCGGGAAGCCGGAGCTGCTGAGGTTGCCTTCCGGAGGAAATTCCGAGTTGCCGAATATACACCGTTACCGAATATACACCATCGCCGACTACATACCACTTTTGGGAGGAAGCGAGTTCCATCCCCTCTCCGCCGCAGAGGATGAAGAGAATGTTCGAAAGATTGCTGCCACATTACCACAGCCCGCATACTACAACGATAGCCGCAAGAAAAGAATCAGGACTACGCCGTTTGCTCGACTGCAAACTTTGGTAGAAAAGCTAGCGAAGAAGGAAAACTGTCCCGTGTCGGAAATTCTACGAAGGATAGGGCGGGTGCCAGTCAAATCCCGTCTTGGGCCCCGAGTAGAACCCGCCGTCATGATAGAAAAGCCAAGCAAGAGAATGAAGGCTAGCCCGCCTGTCGTAGTATCAGGGTTACAGATTAGGGAGGATACCACCTTCCGAGCATTTGGCCGATGAACCATCCGGTCATAGACCTTCTGTCGCTAGAAGGATGGTGTGGCGTCCCACTACGGGGCGATTGAGGCCGAAACAACGAGCCCAAGAAAGAAAGTCTCGCCGGAGGCTGGAATCCGAAGAAAGTGCTACTTGCGATGAAGGGGACTCATGAAAAAAGGACCCGGCAACCATCGCATGACAACCACAAAGATACACGAAAGCTCCGCTAGAAGATGCCATGGAAAAGTTGAGAACCGACATCCGACGGTTGGCAAAAGAAAGAGAAGAAAAGTTCGGAGATGAGATCGACTCATCGGAATTCATGGACAACGAATATGCGAGAAATCAACATGGTTGAGACACGAGCTTCATCATCTTCTCAAGGTGCTCCTGCGGCCGCGCAGAAGAGAGGAGCGGAACTAATGAAGAGACAGCTTCAGGAAAAGGACGACACGATCGCTCAAATGGCCAAGAGGATGGAAGAGATGGCCATAGCTCTAGCCACTCTCCAAAGTCAAGTACAACCACATAGAGAGACACCCCCAGAAGTCATTCACATCGTAGACGGAGGAAAGGAAATTACATCCGTCAATGGGGATGACCAGTCGAAAAAGGATACAACACAAAGTATGATCCCCGAAAAGGATATCAAGAACTTGGTAGAACGGCGAGTGCGAGAAGCCCTAGCACAATCGAAGAACGGGACATCTATTCGGACGGGTAGACCTTACCCGGAAGAATTCGACGCCGTCCAATACCCAAAGGGCTTCGTACCACCTCCGTTTAAGACCTTCGACGGGACCAGGAACCCCGACGGCATGTTGCACACTTTCGTGCCGCGTTGTTGCAATGCCGGCGGGAGCGATGCGCTACTCTTCCGACGAGTTCGTTAGCGATCCGTCGGGAATCGCCTTCGGCCGGTATGCGGAATTACCCAACGGATGCGTAAAGACATTCTCGAGCTAGAGAGCCTCTTCATCAAGCGATTTGCGGAGCTCGGCACCACATCACTATAGGTGATTTAGTGGTAGAGAAACAAAGGCCGAATGAAACTTTGGTGGATTACATACTTCGATGGAGAAACTTAAGCATGAAGTGTGAACCACAACTGCAAGAACAACATGCGATCGGCATCTTGCTTAAAAGCATTCACGGCCCGATAGCACTTCTCCTCAAGGGATTCACTATTAAGACTTTTGAGAAGTTGTTAAGCAAGGCCGGAAGCTTGCAAGAAGAGGCGAAGCAATTAAGTTTTGCCGACAAGACGGACAAGCGAGAAGCCGGTGAAGACTTTCGAAAAGAAATGCAGGGTCGTTGCGGCGGTTGACAAAGGCAAACAACGCGATGCAAATACCACCGAAACGGCCGCGACAACCACAACAAAATTACCGACAACCTCGGTCCAACTATCGATCGTCTCCGCGAGTATGAACAACCGTCTCGTCCGCAACGTACATTGAGGGAGCTTCGAGCGAGAGAATATCCGTTCAAAAATGAAGCAAGTACCAAAGATGTTCCGTAGCTTAATGAAAACTCCGGATTTCCGAGCTGCCGAGCCCAAAAGACCGAGAGGAAGTCAACAAGAAAGGTGATCCCAACTTTTGCCCCTACCATCGGATGCTTGGGCACAAGATAGAAGACTGCATTACCTTCAAAAGTTGGCTCAACGACAACCTTCGGAAAGGAAATATAACAATCCCGAAGGAGTACATGAAGGAACCCCGAAAGGAGGTTCCGTCGATGTTATCTCAGCCGATCCCGTCATTCCGATAGATCCCTATGCAACCGACGATGGATGGACTACCGCCTGGACGAGATCTTCGAAGAAGATTTTAGACAACATCCGAACCGCTTCGGTGCGAGCTTCAATTCGAGTTCGAGACTCCGTTAAGCCGGTCATTATCACTTGCGATAGAAGAACCACCTCGACGAGGAGACAATCGAAGAGAAGAAGAAAATTGACGAAGAAGAGGGGACCGAGATTCCTAAGGCTAGACTAGGGGCTGCTTATCCTAGGATAGTTGTTTCGATTCGGGGGAGAAATCCCTCGAACCTCTCGATTTTGTATGATTATCTGCTCACTTCGGTGGGATCATATAATGATAAGGGTGATGGCGTTGGCTACGTTTTGATCGTTTCTAACGATTACGTAACTAGCGACAATCCGGGCGTCGATTTCGATACCAACAACAATTCTCAAATCATACATGATCTCGACGATCACAATGACGAAGAAGGCATCCATCGAGGAGGCTACGAGAGCTCAACAAGCAACGGCTCTATCCGTGAGTTTCGAGGAGCTCCGGTTACGATAGAGTTAGAGCCTTCGATTTTGAAGATAATCCGGAAGAGCCGATCATTCCGATTCGGGAGGAAACACCGAGCAAACTCGATACTAGATTCGGAAGAAATTACGAAGTCAACCTAAGAAGTGGAAAAGTTCTACCTCCGAGAATGGGTCCAAAAGACAAAGGAAAGCGGTGGTTGTTCAAGAAGAACCAACCCCGGCAGAAGACATACCCATTCGAGAAGAAGCCGAGACACGGGAGAACAAAGTGGACTACAACGTGCTAGCCCATCTTAGGAAACTACCGGCCAAGCCGAGTATCTACGATGCTCTCATCTTATCAAAGGAGATGAGAGAAGCTCGATCGAGGCCTTACTTGATCCGGAAATTTGCTTAGCTCAAATGGCCGGAGATTCCTTGGATGAGGTTTGCTCGTTAAAGGAACGACAGGTGTTACCTTCACGGACAATGACCTACTACTTGGGACGACGGATCACGACCGACCGTTGTACATTTCGATTACGATTGGGAAGTTTACGCTCTCCGGAGTTTTGGTGGATCCGGGAGCATCAATCAATATAATGAGTCTTCGAACACTAGCATACTTGGAAATTGATGCTCGTGAGCTCGAGGCCGACAAAATGTTATTAAGAGGATTCAACCGAAAGGAGAAAGAGCCCTCGGGTCGATAACGCTACCGATGAAGACCGGTGATTTAGCAAAGACAACCGCGAAATTTCATATAATCGATTCGAAACGTCGTTCAACGCTCTGTCGGGCCGACCATGGATACATGAAAACAGGATGGTACCATCATCTCCGCATCGGTGCATCAAATATTACGATGGAGGGGAACGAGTGCATCAAAGGAGACTTACAACCATTCTCCAGTACATGAAATTGGAATCCATGAAGATGCGGCTTATTATGCACCGCCAAAGAAAACAATCTTCTCCGGAGACACCGTAACAAATAAAGCAAAGAAAGTTCGGGACAACGAAGAACCCGAAGTTCTAGTCCAACGATCACTCACCACTCCCTTCCGGCGAGATGGTGAAGGTTTCTCCACAACTCGCATCCGAGGTCGAGGCCGGGGACGAGGCCGTGGTAGAGACACTAGGACAATTGGACAGAAGAAACCAGCCATCAATGTTGATTGGGAAGATAGTTACGAAGAGGAAAAAGAAATCAAGCAAGAAGCAGCAACAATAAGTCGAAAGAAGCCGCAATACAAGATCTCCCTCGAAGATGAAAAGAACGAAGAATACAAATCAATGTACGAGAAGATTAACCACTACGTACATACTATGACCCTAACTCCGATCCATCCTAATAAGATCGAGGGTATGGAGGTCAAAGAGGTACGTAGTGACGGTGCAAAGCCGATCAAATTCTACCGTGGTGCTTCTTCCTCCAAAGCTGAAAATAATGTACAATTCGAAGATGTCACTTCATCGAATTAATGGAATTACCTTTTGAGTGGTACTCTCCCTGTGTTCAAAATTTAATTCAACGTGGTTTCTTACCTCGACAATGGACAAGAGGCCAATCACAACATTTTGAAAAGTTATGGAATAACTCCGGTCGTCCTCCCAATTCAAAGTATGGACTCGGATTCGGCACGGTAGGGTCGGTTGACGATGCTGAATTTTGCTTGGTTGTCACTTGCAAATCCAATGAAAGCCGCATGGAAACTACGGACGAACTCGAAGATTTACAAATTGGAGACGCTCCACCGAATTCGAAGAAGAAATTAAATCTACAATAGATGAGTTAATGGAAGTTAACTTAGGTACTAGCGAAGAGCCTAGACCTACCTTTGTTAGCTCCTTACTCGATAAAGAAGACTCCGAAGAAATAATCAAGTTATTAATGGAATTTAAAGACTGTTTTGCTTGGAGCTACGATGAAATGCCAGGATTAGCTCCAGAGGTTGCGGTCCATAAGCTAGGAGTGGATCCTACTTCGTTCCGGTCGGACGAGGTCCCGGAAGAATGCGTTTAGAAATCGAACAACAAGTTATAGCCGAAGTTAAAAAGCTAATAGACGCTAAATTTGTCCGTGAAGAACAATACCCGACTCGGCTAGCCAACGTAGTGCCGGTCGGAAAGAAGAATGGTCGGATCGAATTTGTGTGGACTTCGGAGATTTAAACAAGGCATGTCCAAAAGATGAATTCCCTCTACCGATTCCAGAGCCGATGATCGATATTGCTTCGACACATGAAATATTCTCATTCATGGATGGATCTTCGAGGATACAACCGGATAAAAATGGCTCCGGAAGATGAAAAGCTTACGGCATTCGGAACGCCGATCGGAGTATTTTGTTACACGGTGATGCCATTCGGATCGAAGAACGCGGAGCAACTTACCAAAGAGCAATGACGAGAATTTTTGATGATCTCATCCACAATCAAGTCGAGTGCTACGTGGACGATGTCGTCATCAAAAGCAAAGTAAAGGAAAACCACCGTATGATTTGAGAATTGTTTTCGAACGATTAAGACAATTTAACCTTAAGATGAATCCCTTAAAATGCGCCTTCGGCGTCACCTCCGGGAAATTCTTAGGATTCGTTGTCCGACATCGTGGAATTGAAATCGACCCGGAGAAGATTAAAGCCATCTTAGAAATGCCGCCTCCCAAAACCTTAAAACAACTACGATCTTTTCAAGGGAAGTCGGCATATCTTCGACGCTTTATCTCAAACCCGTCGGGTAGGTGTCGGCCTTTCTCGGCACTAGTTAAAAAGGACGCCAAATTTATTTGGGAAGAGAAATGCCGGAAGGCCTTCGAAGACATTAAACAATATTTAATGACACCTCCTGTCTTAGCAGCCCCGAGTCTCGGGTAGACCGGCGATACTTTACACCGCGGCTCTGAGACGACTCCTCGGAGCCCTGTTAGCCTGGGTCGATGATGAGGGTAAAGAAAATGCTCTTTACTACTTAAGCCGTCGTTTACTTCCGACGGAGGTAAGGTATCCCGCAATTGAAAAGCATTGTTTGGCCACGATCTTCGCCGCTCAAAAGCTCGGGCACTACATGCTTTCTCATAAGGTCGACTTGATTTCGAAGTTTAATCCATTGCAATACTTGATGACTCGTCCAACACTTTCCGGCGGACTTGCCGGATGGTCGATGATATTATTGCAATTCGATATAACTTTCGTGCCTCTGCGTGCTCAGTAAAGGGACAAGTCTTAGCGGACTTCCTCGCAGACACACCCTTTGCCGGCCGAATCTCCTCTCGATGACGATCGCCGGATGAACAAATAATGAACCTAGAAGACCTCGACGATCGACGTTGGGAATTATATTTCGACGGAGCATCTTCGAGCACACAAAGACGAAGAATCGCAAGTGATAGTACCGGTAAGGCGGGAATCGGGCTAATCTTTATAACACGGAGCGGGGGATGTTAAGATACTCCTACCACTTGACGGAACCGTGTACAAACAACGAAGCGGAATACGAAGCCCTCATAACGGGATTGGAATTAACCATTCGAATGGGGATAACGGACATCAACATCTACGGGGATTCACGGTTAATCATTCAACGGATCGCCGGACAATACGAGATTTTTAAACCAAGACTCGAACAATACTTCCGGTATGCCATACAAGTTGTTGGAACGGATTCCAAATGTGACAATCTACAAAATTCCTAGAAAAGAGAATGCTTTAGCGAGATGCTTTAGCCCGTCTCGCAAAAGAATTTGCTCGTTTGCAAGATGAATCGGTGGAAGTGTCGGTTCACGGACGTCGGGTCCTATCACGACTTGACATAGACATGATACACAAATCGAGAAAAGAAAAAGAATCGGTTGCGGCGAGTGACGAGAAAACACGAAGATTGGCGACGGCCATTGATGAACTACACCGCAAACGGGAAAGCTACCGGAGGATAGGTCGCTAGCCCATCGGATCGAAAAGAACTACGTCCTACGCATTAATAAACAACACATTATACGGAAGGTCTTTTGATCAAATGTGGCTAAGGTGCCTAAGCGGGTTTGAGGCCCGTGAAATTGTTAAAGAGGTGCATTCGGGACTACGTGGCGCTCACCGATCGGGTCCAAAGATGAAAATGAAAATTAAAAGACTAGGGTACTACTGGCCCTCGATGATGACCGATCGCATGAAAATCGCCGAGAGCCGTCACCGATGCCGAGTGCACGGAGTGGTTCTACATCAACCTCCAAATGTGCTACACCCGACAATTGCGTCGTGGCCATTTGAATGTTGGGGCACGGATATAGTGGGTCCGATAGAACCACCATCTTCAAAAGGACATCGTTTCATTCTTGCGGCTACGGATTACTTTTCCAAGTGGGCGAAGCAGTTCCACTTAGAGAAGTGAAAGCACACCACGTGCTACGGTTTTCAAGAACCAAGTTGTCTACCGTTTCGGAGTGCCGCGCGGGATCATCTCGGATAATGGGTCGGCATTCGAAGCACACAAATCAACAATTTTGTCGGGAGACACGGAATCGACTGGCGATACTCGACAATTTACTACCCAAGAGCAAACGGCCTCGGCGAGGCTTTTAATAAAACTCTCGTTCAAATCTTAAAGAAAACCTTGGACGATAATAAGAGAAATTGGCACGAGAAATTGTTAGAAGCCTTATGGGCCTGCGGACAACCTTCGGAACCCCTACTCGAAGCTACACCTTACGCTGCGGTGTATGGGTCCGAGGCGATGTTACCTTTAGAGGTTCGGCTTCCTTCACTCGGAATTGCGATTGCAAACAAGATCACGACGAAGAAAACGCCGGACTACGACTCGAAGAATTAGAAAGCTTGGAAGGGAAAAGACTTGCAGCGCAACGGAATTTAGAACTATACCAAGCTAAGATGGTTCAAGCCCATGACAAGCCGGTCCGCCCAAGAACCTTCAAAGTTGGTGATTTAGTTCTCGTTCTTAAGAGACCTATTCTTGCACACCGCAAGATAGGAGGAAAATTTGAACCCACTTGGGAAGGACCGTTTGTGGTTGAAGCAGGTATACTCAGGAGGTTCCTACCAGCTAGTGAATTGCCAGGGAGAACGACATATGCTTCCAATCAACGGACGATACTTGAAAAAATATTACGCTACGTGATGTTTCGAAGGAATGAATTCTTCATCCCTAAGAAACACGGGTGAAGTAATTACTTGTGATTGGGTCCGAACCCAAAAATAATAAAATGTGCTAAGATAAATAAAATCATGATAATTAAGTTTTCCTTGTTTCCTTTTTCAAATCAAGATCTCTTTCCGGATCTTATCCTACTTCATTCCTGTTAAATTTCAAAATATAAGAATAACGAAGAAATGCATCTTTAATAAACATTTTCTTAATGTTCTTGTTCTTAGTACAGCCCCTGATCCTTTTCCTTGTCTTTTCGCAGGGAAATGTCGAACGGGCGGTTGGTCTTGAACTTTAAGAATGGCGTAAGCCTTGCACTCGATGAAAAGAGGGTGAAAGATGGAGCGATAATCGAGATTGACTCGGATTTCGCACCGGCGGGCCTACGAGTACGAAGAAAGTGACTCGGGTCCCGGTTAACCGAGAAGAACTACCCGGGCGGACAAGTGATGAAAGTGGGTGGCCCAAGCCACCGATCCAACAACAAGAAAAGAAAAGCAAACACCGAAGAAGACAAGAAAATGAAGTCCGTAGTCACTACGGCGGAGGGCGGGCTTGTCGGCGCCGCGCCGCGGAGATTCAAGAAGTTCGGAGGGCTACTCTCACGACCACGCAACGAAGAAATAAGAATCGCCGCATCCGTAAAATGTTAACAAAACTAGGCTGCGGACCGGCGCGACGAGACAGTTGCTAATGCCGGCACTCACATTTCGAGGACACCGGTTCACCGAGAACTCGAAGAAAGGAGGCCGGCTCCTAGAATAACGAAAGAACCAGAGAAATCTCCGGAAGATCGGAAGGAAGAAGGCTACCACGCCACCGGATAGAACCACCGGCGGTGCATGACCTTGTTGCGAAGCAACCCGGGGGATGTCCCGACGGACATCATCCACGAGGAGCCGAGGTATGCGGGGGAACGTGAAGGGATTGAACCATATATCCCACAATACGTCACAAGGCCTCGCCATCGCGGATCATTCGGAATACGAGCTGGAGAGGATGCGAGAATGTTGAAAAGAAAACTTTCGAATACTTCGAGAGAATTAAAGGAAGAAGAATCAACATACTAGAAGGCCTCGAGCTACACACCGACGTATTCTCGGAGTATGAACAACGACAAATCGTGGATCGTATCCGGGATCCGAAAAGAATGGGCCGAGCGAGCCGCCCGAGGGAAAACACATACTCGGAACCCCGGAGATGGATGCCGGGGAAAGGAAGAATCACGATACAATGCGGATGCTGCTACGACTTTCTTTGAAGACGGGAAGGGAAACCCACCGGGGATACTTCGTCATGGGCAAGTAGATCCGATGCCATTAGTTATCGAGAGAATGGTGAAAAGATTGATAACATGGAGGGTACTTGCCGACGATTGCATACCCAATATGCTGCATTATCAACATCTACAAACGGGGTGATTGCATACCCCCACATATTGATCACCACGACTTCGTCGGACCTTTCGCACGGTCTCTTTCTTGAATGAGTGCAACATCATGTTCGGATCCGACCTCCGGATAGCGAGGCCGGGTGAGTTCCGAGGGCCGGTAAAGATACCTTTACCGGTGGGTTCCGTCATGATGCTGCGAGGTAACGGAGCGAGATATCGCAAAGCATTGCATACCGGGGGTGCCGAGTGGAGCGAATCTCGGTTACTTTCGGGAGGATGGACGACGACAAAATACCTTACCATTTCCAACCGGATCCGGAGCTAGAGAACCTCCGGCCTTACGAGTTCGTGAGTTACATGGGAAATATCACACCTCCGATGTACATCCAGTCGGCATCCTTGCCGAGGATGGCTTGGAAGGTGATGTTATTGACCATGTACCTCACTATTCGGACATGGATTTTTGACGGATGATTCTTTCTATGGATCAACAAAGATCATACACGATCCATTTTGAGTCTACATGGATTGTATGAAATATATTCCGAGATCGAGTTGTATGATATATTTTCAACATGATTGGAATGAAAGTGACCATGTCACGTTTTTGGCCTTCACCTCTTTTGTGCAAATTGATTGGGAAACGCCATTAAAGTTAAATGAACTTCGAACAAAGAACGGAAAAGAAATAAAAAAGAGAATAAAAGAAAACTTTCTAAAAAAAAATCTAAAAATGACAAACACTAAGTTCACATGAACATTAAATAAACAATAAAATAAAATTTGAACCATTAAAAGACAAACGAAATCAACATGAATGATAAATCGAATCACAAAGCAAATTCTCAATCAAATTTCAAATTCAATCTTTCCAAATTCGAATCAAATTCCATCCTTCCAAACTTCAAAATCAAATTCCATCCTTCCAAATTCCAAATCAAATTTCATCTTTACAAATTCCAAATCAAATTCTCGATCAAAATCTAAATCCAATCTCGATCGAGTTTCAAACTTGATCTTTCAAATTTCAAATCAAATCTTAAATCAAATTTCAATCGAGTTCAAACTCATCCTTTCAAATTCAAACTCAAAACTTTTGGGTCGAGGATTTTACATCCAAGACTGCACTGCTTTAGGATCCTTTTCCTATTGCACTGAAATACATCAAATTCAAATTCAACTCTTTTGGGTCGAGGATTTTACATCCAAGACTGCACTGCTTTAGGATTCTCTTCCTATTGCACTGAAATACATCAAAATTCAAACTTTTGGGTCGAGGATTTTACATCCAAGACTGACTTGCTTTTAGGATTCTCTTCCTATTGCCTTTGAAATACATCAAAATTCAAAACTTTTGGGTCGAGGATTTTACATCCAAGACTGCATTGCTTTAGGATTCTCTTCCTATTGCCTTGAAATACATCAAAATTCAAAACTTTTGGGTCGAGGATTTTACATCCAAGATCGCCTTGCTTTAGGATTCTCTTCCTATTGACCTTGAAATACATCGAAATTCAAACTTTTGGGTCGAGGATTTTACATCCAAGACCGCTACTGCTTTAGGATTCTCTTCCTATTGCACTTTGAAATACATCAAAATTCAAACTTTTGGGTCGAGGATTTTACATCCAAGACTGCACTTGCTTTAGGATTCTCTTCCTATTGCCTTTGAAATACATCGAAATTCAAACTTTTGGGTCGAGGATTTTACATCCAAGACTCGCCTTGCTTTAGGATTCTCTTCCTATTGCCTTGAAATACATCAAAATTCAAACTTTTGGGTCGAGGATTTTACATCCAAGACCTGCATTGCTTTAGGATTCTCTTCCTATTGCCTTGAAATACATCAAAATTCAAAACTTTTGGGTCGAGGATTTTACATCCAAGACTACACTTGCTTTAGGATTCTCTTCCTATTGCACCTTGAAATACATCAAAATTCAAAACTTTTGGGTCGAGGATTTTACATCCAAGACCGCATTCGCTTTAGGATTCTCTTCCTATTGCACTTTGAAATACATCAAAATTCAAACTTTTGAGTCGAGGATTTTACATCCAAGACCTGCATTGCTTTAGGATTCTTTTCCTATTGCCTCTGAAATACATCAAAATTCAAATTTTTGAGTCGAGGATTTTACATCCAAGACTGCACCTTTTAGGATTCTCTTCCTATTGCACTCGAAATACATCAAAATTCAACTTTTGGGTCGAGGATTTTACATTCGAGACTCGCATTGCTTTAGGATCTTTTCCCTATCGCAATGAAATACATCACATCAAAATCAAACTCTTGAGGTTAAGGATTTTACATCCAACACCACTTTGCTGCGAGATATCTTCTCATTGCAACGATTCAATCTAATCGATTCAATTTTCTTTCGAGGTTGGAGATGTTACATCTAAAACCTCAAAATCCTAATTTTCATTTCAAATCAAATCCCTCAAATTAATTTTGACAAACTTCGATCTAAATTGAAACTCCAAACTAAAATTTAAACTCACACATCAAAACATAAATTGAAACAAAATAAAATCTAAATCAAAATTCCCTCGGATCATGTGATTTGGGATTTACCTCCTTTTCCTTTCCCAGGCGAGAGTTCAAGAATCTCCGGTTCCGGAGATATACTTGACACTCCCCAGCGAGAACTCTTCTACTTCGTCCTAAGTTCGTCACTTGGACATCCGTGTTGGTTTTGTTGATCGCTTCGGTCAACACCAATACGCGCGGTGTGCTCCGTCGGCTCACCACACCTATTGGGGGTCCATTTGTTGACCTCATTTTTGATGAGGTCTTCCCTTCTTCTTTTTAGTGCTTAGGATCTAGCCTTAGGCTTTTCCTTTGACTATCTTAGAGGACTAGAATTGGGACCCGCCTTTTAGAAATTCAAACCACTTCTAAACTCCCTGCAAACTCCACAAACTTGACTATAGACCCCTAATCACCTAGAGGGTTGAAATCAAATATGGAAGTTTAAAGGATGAGTTCCTATAGGACTCTTTGGCCTTAGGGCGCCTACAGGTGGCTCGGTGCGGTGAAGGGGCGACTTACACACACATTACACTTATACACTACACTTACACACTACATTTCCACACACTTCCTAAAACCACACCCATACCCAACTTGACCTCCTGACTCATGTAGGTGATTCACATGGATGGTCCTTAACCCCTAAGCCCTCGGCTAAGAGGGTTAGGAACAACATAATGAATGCCTCGAATGAGTCCTTTCATGGCTCATATGGGCTTGAAATGGCTTCATGGCTCAACCAAAATGATTTCACCCCACCCAAATTCACCCAATCTTCAATTTCCCAAATTTTCAATTTTTGACCCCGGGACCCTACACCTACTAAACCTACCCAAAACCACTTGAAATTACCCAAATTTTTGCAAAATCTCCAAATTACCTAAAATCTTCCAAAATCAATCCCAAACACCTCCACATCACTCAAATTGATCATCCATACCCAAAAATACCAAAAATTCCAAGAAAACCCCCAATACCCTCCAAATACCCAAAATACCCTTCTTGGCCTAAAAATCCAAAAATTCAGAAAATTCCCAGAAAATTCCAGAAAATCCCAAATATTCCCAATTTCATTTTGTCCAACTACACCATGGGCCAATTTTGTCAATTTACCCTACTTTTGTCAAAACCCCCAAATTGACCCATTTTAACCCAGAAGTGGACCCAATGTCAAACCAAACATACCCAATTGACCCCAATTTTGGTCCAATTCAATTCTAAACTTCAATTCAACATTCCCAATACCAATTTAGACCAAATCCAAGTCCAATTTGATTGACATTTGGATCCAATTTCACTTTGGGCCTTAAAGCCCGAATTTGGACCCATGACCCAAACTTAGCCCAAACTAACCCAATTCAACTCCAATTAACCCCAAATCTTTTCTAAACCTTCCTTAACATCCTCATAAACAAAACACTAACATGATTTGCCCAAGATTTTGACCCAAACCCCACTCAAATTCAACCCAAAATCAAAAAGCCCAGATTTTGACCTAAACCCAAATCTAACCCAAATAGGCCCAAACCTCAAAATTAAAACCCAACCAAAGCCAAAACCTCTTTGAAACACTCCCATAAACATTTCTTAATATTTATTTTACATCAATTTCAACCCTAGCCCAACATTGGCCCAAGTTAGCCCAATTTGACCTACATTGGCCCATTCACCAAAAGAATTCAAATCCAACCCAATTCAAGTCCAAACTACCCCAAATTTGCTTCAAGTCACTCATGACACATCCATGAGCTAAACCCAATAATTATTTGGCCCAACCTCTTTACAAAATTTCATCCCAAAATCCATTTTAAAATTCAAGAGCCCACTTTCCTAATCCATCTTAAAAGCCCATCTAAAACCTTTTCAAAAAAGCCCAAAATTCTTCCAAGGCCCATATGACATTTCCCCTCATCATACTTTCAATTAAAATCATCCCTAAGTCCTAAATTCATCATCAAATAATTCCAAATCAAGCCTCATGCCAAATCACCCCTAAATACCAAAATTTTCCTTAAATCCATTTCCATGAAATTGACTTTACTTTTCCCAAGCCAAATGGAGCCATGGAGCCATGCATAAGCCATATGCAAGCCATGAGAGCCTCTTTACATGTCACCATGCCATTTTGGGCAAAAGGAGGAGGCTCTTTCCTTAATTCCTAAAGGTGATTAACCACTTCCATGTTTCCAGCTAAACCATGCTTAAGCTTAATTGTGCTTGGATGGTGACTTGACCCTACTGATTATGCTGAGCCAAATCACTTTTCCCTCGGCCAAAACCAGGCCTTGGGTGGTGCACCTAGCCCAAATGGGTGGGTTGACCCATTTAGGTTCAAATCTAGCCATGCCCCATTCCACTTTGGATCAAAGCCTTTACACATGTCCATGGCCGATTGATTGCACAAACCTCCAGCCCACGACCCACCGACCTTGAGGGTGACCCATGCACAGCCGGCCGGCCACCGGGCCGCCGGAAAACACCATGGCCGAGAGCTCGCATGTGAGCCGACATTGAAATTCTCACTTGCTTGAGCTGCCCCAGTCCCTAGTGGTCACCATGGCTGATCTTCTCCTCACGCAGAGCGGTGATCCCGAGCCCTAACTCCCCACGGGAGGCCTTCCACCCTCTCCTGATTTAAACCCCTCACCCTCTCGGCCAAAGGAGAGCCAAGCACAAACCTTGCCGAAACTGCGCCAAAATTGTTTCGAACCCTTCACCATCCCGAGAGCGGTTGATCCCAGGTGTCAATTTGCCCTAATCCCCGCCAACGAGCCCGATTTCTCGGCGAAACTCCACCCAAAACCAGGACACTTTGCCACGGTGAGCCAATCCTCAAATTGATCGGTCCTACACCTTCACTTGGACCAAGAGGAGAAGTTTCCCACTGAAAGCCCCATCTCCGGGCCACCCGGTTGCTCCAGGCCTCCAAGCTTTGTGATCGAGCTGTGGTCACTTTCATAGCTAGGCGATTCACCGGACCGGGAGACTTCAT
The DNA here is from genome assembly GCA_022702705.1 of Papilionanthe hookeriana x Papilionanthe teres. Lineage (NCBI taxonomy): Eukaryota > Viridiplantae > Streptophyta > Magnoliopsida > Asparagales > Orchidaceae > Papilionanthe > Papilionanthe hookeriana x Papilionanthe teres. Next base: position 38,005 of record JAKZJZ010000071.1, read on the forward strand.
GCGGAGCTTCGCCGGGACCCGATCGAAGGTGCAACAACTCTCGGATTGAAGCCACACTTCTGCGAGCTAAGGTATGAGTTAACTATTCATCCCGAGCTTCGGAGATTCTCCATTTCAAATGCCTTAGTTTCGATGCATGTTAGCCGTATAGATGTGTTCGTCTCTTCGAGACGAATCCATAGAGCATAAGAACATGAAAATCCATTGAGAATCGAGTGAGATCTTAGGGATTTAGTGTGGACGGCTCTCGGGTGAGAACACTTGGGGACGATGAACGGATGCGCGTCCATTCGATACACGCGCGCACGGACGGCCAGGATTGCGTCGGACCAGGAGACGGTACGAGAACCGCGGGGCCCGGGCTGCTGACTCAGATGGCGGCGTCGAATGGGAGCGCGACACGCGGCGTTTCGGAGTTGCCGAGGTTGACGCGGCGCCGCGTGGATAAATAGAAAATTAGGGTATTTTTCTATTTATTTAATTCCCTAAACTTCAAAAATTCATATCTCTGTGTAGAAAAATCACAAAAATAAAATAAAAATACCCTCTTGCTCGGTGAACGAGAGGAGAATAATGTGGAAAAGAAATCATTTAATTTAATTAAGTATTTTATTTTTTATGATTTATTTACTCTCTGCATACATTTAATTCTCCATGCATGTATACAATTCACCATGGCATGAGACCATAGGGCTTTTGAAGCCTCCGAACTTGGGAACATTCCCGAATTTTCCAAGGTCGAGGCCATCTCTGTGAAAAGTTATTTATTTTTCAAATGCATGTTGCTGTTTTGAGTATTTTAATTCCAAAAATTAGCATGTTGTGAAATAAATTCTAGAAATATTTGGTGATGTTCTTTATGACCAGAGAACTCTAGGAAAAATAGGACTTGAGTTAATTCACTCGGATTAACCCTAATTGGCTTAAACACCTAAAATAGGTCTTTAATTAATTAGAGTTAACCAGGCATCAAATTGACTTGAAATCAATTCTCCACTGACCTTTAGGATCAGAGGAATCCACCATAAAAATTTGAAGTCAATTGGACTTGGTTAGCCCCACTAATTGGGTTGATTAAGCCACTTAGCCATTTTAAACTTTAAAAATTCATAACTTTTAAAATATTTTTTAAAATTCACCAAATTGGTTTTGGAGCCTCTCTGATATCAGGGGAACCCAAGAAAATTAAAATTTCAATTTTCTAAAAAGTTGATTTTTAATAATATTTTAATATTTTTAATAATTAAAAAATAATAAAAATCACAAAAATAATAAAATTCACCAAAATGTCACATTTTGAATTTTAATCACTTAGGAACAAATCCCACATTTTTCCTAAGTCTATTTAGTGAGATATTAAATTTTAAAGCCCTAGGGTAATTTTAAAATTAAAAAAATGTATTTTCTAGCATTTTCACTAAAATAATTATTATAAATCATAGAAAAATCAGAAAATTGCAAAATTTGTTTCTCTGGTTTCCTTAATATCAGAGAGATTTTTGAAAAATATAAAATCCATTTTTCAACATTTATCTTATTTTTAAATTAATTAACACTCCAAAACTCAAAATAATTATAATAAATAATAATATAATTCAAAAAATCACCAAAATTGGTCCAAGTGCTTCTCTGGTCATTAGGAATGTCCCCTAATTTTCTTAAGGACAGAAACTTTTCCCTTGGTCATGTTATCAAATTTTCCTTGAAAATCTCTATTTTTCACCAAAAATAATTATATAAATAAATTAAATACAGAAAAATCACATTTTCTCCTCTCATGTCTTTATTGACATATGAGTAAAGTCACATAAAAATTTCAAGTTCATTTGAGTTCAATTTAGTGAGTTATGAAATTATTAAGCTTAAAGGGTAAAATGGTAATTAAAATCTTTAATCCTTAATTAAAACTTTAGGTTTAATAAAAAATCAACAAGTAAAATATTTGATCCTAATCTGATTTGGATGATTGAAATTTAAATAATTAAAGGGTAGAAACCCATTAAATAATTTTAAAATGATTAAACTTTAATTAAATAATAGATTAAATTTGGAAGAATAATAAAATTGGAATTATTAAAATAAGGGATCTTTATTAGGAAGAGATTTATTCTTTAATTTAAAAAATCCCTAAATTAATTATATCAACTAATACTCAATTTTTAATTAAAATGATAACTCAAATTTAAAATATTAAAAGACTTAATTTCGAGTTAAAATTAAAAATAAAGTAAATTAAAGATAAATTAAATTAAGATTAAATTTAAAAATTAAGATTAAATTAAATTTAATAATTAAATTAAATTAAATTAAACAATTAAATTAAGTTAATTAAAATTAAATTAAATTAAATAATTAAATTAAATTAAATAATTAAACAATTAAATTAAATTAATTAAAATTAAATTAAATTAAATCAAACAATTAAATTAAATTAAATTAAAATTAAATTAAATTAAATTAAACAATTAAATTAAATTAAATTAAATAATTAAAATTAAATTAAATTAAATTAAATAATTAAATTAAAGTTAAATCAAATCAAATTAATTAAACACCAAGTCAAATTAAATTGAATTATGTTAAACTAAATTAAAACTCGATTAAATTAAGTTAAATTAAATATAACATCACCTAAGACATAAAAGAAATTAAATATAAAACAACTTGAACACTATTCCAAATTTAAACTCTTTAACTTAAACCAAATCATTTGAATACTAACTTGCACTTGAAAGCTTTGATTATTGTAACTCACTAAATGAAACATTAAATGGAGTGTTACTTTACTCATAGGATATTCAAATGTCCTAGTTCACCGAGCAAGTTAACAAGACTTGAAAACCTCGGACGATCGATTCATTTATATAATTAAATTCATTTGGACTTAAAACAATCCTAGAAATATTGAAAAGATGTTTAAGATCCTTCTTAAGCACTTTCTCGATATGATAGGATATTTATAAGAACAATTGAATTTGATTATTCTTTGATGAAGAAAATCGTCCTTAAACCAAAACACAAAGAACCTAGACGTCATAGGAAATGACTAAGCTATAGGATTAGGAATTTGGTAGAAAACCATAACCTTTCCCTTAGCTTTACCTAGGAACTTGCTTAAATATTCTAATTGTGTTTTAAGTGCAGCTTGGGATGACGGGAAGACCCTCAGGGTACGCTTTTATTTTATTGCAATTTACTTTCTTGCAATTTACTTTCTTGCAATTTACTTTCTTGCAATTTACTTTATTGCAAATGCATTTTACTTTTCTTGCATGATAAAACAACGAGTTGCATGAAAACCCGCACCTTTAGGATAGCCCCTAAAAGCCGAAACCAAAATTAAGTTAAAAGTCATTGCAAGATAAAATTCACCGCCACAACATTTCAAAATATAAAACAACTCGAAATTTAATCACAAACGAACACAAAACTACAATTGCAACTAAATTAAAACGTCATGTTGGATGATCGGGAATACCTCGGATGATGTAACCTACGTGTTGCTAACGGGATTTCCCAGCGGTCTAAATGAAAGTGTGGAACTCATTCGGTTGAGTTTAGCAAATTCATACGGACTAAGTGAATCCGATAAAAATAACGATGCCGGAAGGATGGAACCGTGGGATCTTAACCGGTGTCGTTATAATCAACTTTAAGATTTGTTTTAATTAAAACACAAAAAACACTTGGAAATTAAGATTTTCTCTAAACCAAAACACTTCTCTCATCCCACGATTTATGATTTCTAAAACTAAACCTCTCGCAACGACAAGGAGCTCGGAGCATGGTGGGCGGCACGACCATCGTCATCGGCGAAAACACGAGTCTACATCGGCTAAACATTTCTTAGAATTAAATAACTAAACCATAGGATTTCGAGGTAGCTTGCACTAGTGCGACATAAATCCTCGACTCTTCGTTAGGCATTTGCATTGCAAATTAAGCCCTAACCGGTCTTAGGATTCCGAGGTAGTCGTCAGATACGATATAAACCCTCGCATTTTCTAGGCTATTTGTTTGATTTTATCATACGAATATAAGCCCTAATTAATTAAGATTGACGAAGATTGAAATACTAAATAAACATTAGGACTTTCCTAAATTCGAACCGAATGATAGGATAGTCGGGAAATTATCGAAGTTCACTTCGAATCGGTGATTTCTCCTACCTTTCTTCCTTTGGATTCACAAAACAAAATGTTCCAAAAATTTGATCCATTCCACTATTGAAACTTCGAAATTCGATCTTTGAAAACCTTAAACTTTGAAATTCTTGAGAGCAGAATCATTGATTATTATCGAGAGTTTTCTTAGGTGATTCCCGTCACTTAAGATGTAATTAACTATAGGGGCTTGCCCTTATAGGGAATTTTAAAGAACCCGAGTAATATAAACCACTGTTTAATGTTTTCATATTAAGCGGGGGAAACTTGTCGGCTTATAAAATTGGTTCGCGGACCAAACGGATGTCACAAATCTTCTAGTTTATTTAATCGAGCCCCACCATTGAGCGATTGTGTACATCCTTAGGGATAGATACACGGTTTGTGGTGTGGTATTCGTTTATATAAACTATTTGGGATGTGAGATCGGTTTGATTTCATATCTTAAAATTTTTCAAACTTAAAATTATTTTCAAAATCAAATACTACTTTTCAATTTATTTATTTAAACTAAATTAAAAATTTGCCGACAACTTCTGTTAGGCGACCACTTTTCAAAATAAAACACACAACCTAAAAATATGCCGACAACGAGTCATCAAGTATTGCAATGGATTAAACTTCGAGATCAAGTTGACCTTATGAGAAAGCATGTAGTGCACGAGCTTTTGAGCGGCGAAGATCGGGGCCAAACAATGCTTTTCAATTGCGGGATACCTTACTTCCGTCGGAAGTAAACGACGGCTTAAGTAGTAAAGAGCATTTTCTTTACCCTCATCATTGACACAGGCTAACGGGGCTCCGAGAGAAGTCGTCTAAAGCCGCGGTGTAAAGTATCGGCGGTCTACACGAGGCCTGGGGCTGCTAAGACGGGAGGTGTCATTAAATATCGTTTAATGTCTTCGAAGGCCTTCGACATTTCTCTTCCCAAATAAATTTGGCGTCCTTTTTAACTAGTGCCGAGAAAGGTGACACCTACCCGACGGGTTTGAGATAAAGCGTCGAAGATATGCCGACTTCCCTTGAAAAGATCGTAGTTGTTTTAAGGTTTTGGGAGGCGGCATTTCTAAGATGGCTTTAATCTTCTCCGGATCGATTTCAATTCCACGATGTCGGACAACGAATCCTAAGAATTTCCCGGAGGTGACGCCGAAGGCGCATTTTAAGGGATTCATCTTAAGGTTAAATTGTCTTAATCGTTCGAAAACAATTCTCGAATCATACAGGTGGTTTTCCTTTACTTTGCTTTTGATGACGACATCGTCCACGTAGCACTCGACTTGATTGTGGATGAGATCATCAAAAATTCTTGTCATTGCTCTTTGGTAAGTTGCTCCTGCGTTCTTCGGTCCGAATGGCATCACCGTGTAGCAAAATACTCCGATCGGCGTTACGAATGCTGTAAGCTTTTCATCTTACGGAGCCATTTTTATCCGGTTGTATCACGAAGATCCATCCATGAATGAGAATATTTCATGTGTCGAAGCAATATCGATCATCGGTTACGGAATCGGTAGAGGAATTCATCTTTTGGACATGCCTTGTTTAAATCTCCGAAGTCCACACAAATTCCGATCCGACCATTCTTCTTTACGGCGGCACTACGTTGGCTAGCCGAGTCGGGTATTGTTCTTCACGGACAAATTTAGCGTCTATTAGCTTTTTAACTTCGGCTATGACTTGTTGTTCGATTTCCGGACGCATTCTTACGGGACCTTGTACGACGGAGCAGTAGGATCCACTCCTAGCTTATGAGTGCAGACCTGCGGAGCTAATCCCGGCATTTCATCGTAGCTCCAAGCAAAACAGTCTTTAAATTCCATTAACAATTTGATTATTTCTCCGGAGTCTTCTTTGTTGAGTAAGGAGCTAACAAAGGTAGGTCTAGGCTCTTCGCTAGTACCTAAGTTAACTTCCATTAACTCATCTATTGTGGATTTAATTTCTTCTTCGAATTCTGGTGGAGCGTCTCCAATTTGTAAATCTTCGAGTTCGTCGGTAGTTTCCATGCAGTTTTCATTGGATTTGCAAGTGACAACCAAGCAAAATTCAGTATCGTCAACTGACCTCTCTGTGCCGAATCCGAGTCCATACTTTGAATTGGGAGGACGGCCGGAGTTATTCCATAACTTTTCAAAATGTTGTGATTGGCCTTTTGTCCATTGTCGAGGTAAGAAACCACGTTGAATTAAATTTTGAACACGGGGAGAGTACCACTCGAAAAGGTAATTCCATTAATTCGATGAAGTGACATCTTCGAATTGTACATTATTTTCGGTTTTGGAGGAAGAAGCACCACGGTAGAATTTGATCGGCTTTGCACCGTCACTACGTACCTCTTTGACCTCCATACCCTCGATCTTATTAGAATGGATCGGAGTTAGGGTCATAGTATGTACGTAGTGGTTAATCTTCTCGTACATTGATTTGTATTCTTCGTTCTTTTCATCTTCGAGAGAGATCTTGAATTGCGGCTTCTTCTGACTTATTGTCGCTGCTTCTTGTTTGATTTCTTTTTCCTCTTCAGAAGCTATCTTCCCAATCAACATTGATGGTTGGTTTCTTACGTCGATTGTCCTAGTGTCTCTACCACGGCCTCGTCCCCGGCCTCGACCTCGGATGCGAGTTGTGGAGAAACCTTCACCATCTCGCCGGAAGGGAGTGGTGAGTGAGCTGTTGGACTAGAACTTCGGGTTCTTCGTTGTCTCGAACTTTCTTTGCTTCATTTGTTACGGTATCTCCGGAGAAGATTGTTTTCTTTGGCGGTGCATAATAAGTTGCATCTTCATGGATTCCAATTTCATGTACGGAGAATGGTTGTAAGTCTCCTTTGATGCCTTGTTCCCCTCCATCGTAATATTTGATGCATCGATGTAGAGATGATGGTACCATCCTGTTTTCATGTATCCATGGTCGGCCCGATAGAGCGTTGAACGACGTTTCGAATCGATTATATGAAATTTTGCGATTGTCTTTGCTAAATCACCGGTCTTCATCGGTAGCGTTATTGACCCGAGGGCTCTTTCTCCTTTACGGTTGAATCCTCTTAATAACATTTTGTCGGCCTCGAGCTCGCGAGCATCGATTTCTAAGTATGCTTAGTGTTCGAAGACTCATTATATTGATTGATGCTCCTGGATCCACCAATACTGCGGAGAGCGTAAACTTCCCGATTGTAAGCTGAAATGTACAACGGTCGGTTGTGATCTGTCGTCCCAGTAGTAGGTCATTGTCCAGTGAAGGTGACACCTCGTTGTTCCTTTAACGAGCAAACCTCATCTAAGGAATCTTCGGCCATTTGAGCTAAGCAAATTTCCGGATCAAGTAAGGCCTTGATCAGAGCTTCTCTCATCTCCTTTGATAAGATGAGAGCATCGTAGATGCTCAGTTTGGCCGGTAGTTTCCTAAGATGGGCTAGCACGTTGTAGTCCACTTTGTTTCCATGCGTCTCAGCTTCTTCTCGAATGGGTATGTTTTCTGCTGGGGTTGGTTCTTCTTGAACAACCACCTGCTTTCCTTTGTCTTTTGGACCCATTCTTGGAGGTAGAACTTTTCCACTTCTTAGGTTGACTTCTGTAATTTCTTCTGAATCTAGTGTTGAGTTTGTCGGTGTTTCCTCCGAATCGGAATGACTGGCTCTTACGGATTATCTTCAAAATGCGAAGGCTCTAACTCTATCGTAACTGGAGCTCCTCGAAACTCACAGATAGATCCGTTGCTTGTTGAGCTCTCGTAGCCTCCTTGATGGATGCCTTCTTCGTCATTGTGATCGTCGAGATCATGTATGATTTGAGAATTGTTGTTGGTATCGAAATCGACGCCCGGATTGTCGCTAGTTACGTAATCGTTAGAAACAGTCAAAACGTAGCCAACGCCATCACCCTTATCATTATATGATCCCACCGAAGTGAGCGGATAATCATACAAAATCGAGAGGTTCGAGGGATTTCTCCCCCGAATCGGAAACAACTATCCTAGGATAAGCGGCCCCTAGTCTAGCCTTAGGAATCTCGGTCCCCTCTTCTTCGTCGATTTTCTTCTTCTCTTCGATTTTCTTCTGTCGAGGTGGTTCCTCCATCGCAAGTGATAGTACCGGCTTAACGGGTCTCGAACTACGAATTGAAGCTCGCACCGAAGCGGTTCGGATGTTGTCTAAAATCTTCTTCGAAGATCTCGTCCGAGGCGGTAGTCCATCCATCGTCGGTTGCATAGGGATCTATCGGAATGACGGGATCGGTTGAGATAACATTGACGGAACCTCCTTTACGGGGTTCCTTCATGTACTCCTTCGGGATTGTTATATTTCCTTTCCGAAGGTTGTCGTTGAGCCAACTTTTGAAGGTAATGCGATCTTCTATCTTGTGCCCGAGCATCCGATGGTAGGGGCGAAAGTTGGGATCACCTTTCTTGTTGACTTCCTCTGGTCTTTTGGGCTCTGCGATTTGGAAATCCGGAGTTTTCATTAAGCTACGGAACATCTTTGGTGCTTGCTTCATTTTTGAACGGATATTCTGCTGCTCGAAGCTCCCTCGATGTACGTTGCGGACGAGACGGTTGTTCATACTTGCGGAGACGATCGATAGTTGGACCGGGGTTCTTGGTAATTTTGTTGTGGTTCTTTGCGGCCGTTACGGTGGTATTTGCATCGGTTGTTTGCCTTTGTCAGCTGCTGCAACGACCCCGGATTTCTTTTCGAAAGTCTTCACCGGCTTCGCTTGTCCGTCTTGTCGGCGAAACTTAATTGCTTCGCCTCTTCTTGCAAGCTTCCGGCCTTGCTTAACAACTTCTCAAAAGTCTTAATAGTGAATCCCTTGAGGAGAAGTGCTTATCGGGCCGTGAATGCTTTTAAGCGAGATGCCGATCGCATGTTGTTCTTGCGGTTGTGGTTCACACTTCATGCTTAAGTTTCTCCATCGAAGTATGTAATCCACCAAAGTTTCATTCGGCCTTTGTTTCTCTACCACTAAATCACCTATAGTGATGTGGTGCTTGAGCTCCGACAAATCGCTTAATGAAGAGGCTCTCTAGCTGCGAGAATGTCTTTACGGATCCGTTGGGTAATTCGCATACCGGTCGAAGGCGATTCACGACGAGTCGCTAACGAGCTGTCGGAAGAGTAGCGCATCGCTCCCGCCGGCATTGCAACAAGCGGCACGAAAGTGTGCAACATGCTTGTCGGGGGTTCCCGGTTCCGTCGAAGGTCTTAAACGAGAGGTGGTACGAAGCCCTTCGGGTATTGGACGGCGTCGAATTCTTCGGGTAAGGTCTGCCCGTCCGAATAGATGTCCCGTTCTTCGATTGTGCTAGGGCTTCTCGCATCTGCTGTTCTACCAAGTTCTTGATATCCTTTTCGGGGATCATACTTTGTGTTGTATCCTTTTTCGAGCTGGTCATCCCAGTTGACGGATGTAATCTCCTTTCCTCCGTCTACGATGTGAATGACTTCTGGGGGTGTCTCTCTATGTGGTTGTACTTGACTTTGGAGAGTGGCTAGAGCTACGGCCATCTCTTCCATCCTCTTCGCCATTTGAGCGATCGTGTCGTCCTTTTCCTGAAGCTGTCTCTTCATCAGTTCTGGCTCCTCTCTTTCTGCAGCTGCAGGAGCACCTTGAGAAGCTGATGAAGCTCGTGTCTCAACCATGTTGATTTATGCATATTCGTTGTCCATGAATTCCGATGAGTCGATCTCATCTCCGAACTTTTCTTCTCTTTCTTTTGCCAACCGTCGGATGTCGGTTCTCGACTTTTCCATGGCATCTTCTAGCGGAGCTTTACGTGTATCTTTGTGGTTGTCATGCGATGGTTGCCGGGTCCTTTTTCACGAGTCCCCTTCATCGCGGTAGCACTTTCTTCGGATTCCGGCCTCTGGCGAGACTTTCTCTCTCGAGGCTGCTTGTTTCGATCTCAGTCGCCCGTAGTGGGACGCCGCACCATCCTTCTAGCGGCGAAGGTGCTATGACCGGATGGTGCATCGGCCGAATGCTTGGAAGGTGGTATCCTCCCTAGTCCGTAACCACGATACTACGACGGGCGGGCTAGCCTTCATTCTCTTGCTTGGCTTTTCTATCATGACGGCGGGTTCTACTCGGGGCCCAAGACGGGATTTGGCGGCACCCGTCCTATCCTTCGTAGAATTTCCGACACGGGGCGGTTTTCCTTCCTTGCTAGCTTTTCTACCAAAGTTTGCGGTCGAGCAAACGGCGTAGTTCTGGTTCTTTTCTTGCGGCTATCGTTGTAGTATGCGGTACGTGGTAATGTGGCGACAATCTTTCGAACATTCTCTTCATCCTCTGCGGCGGAGAGGGGATGGAACACGCTTCCTCCCAAAAGTGGTATGTAGTCGAGGCGGTGGTGTATATTCGGACGGTGTATATTACGCTCGGAATTTCCTCCAGGAAAGCAATCTCGGCGGCTACGGCTTCCACGGCGATCCTTCATTTCTATTTCTTCTTTGGGTCTTTGTCGGCGAAGGAATCTTCGAAGCTGGACCCGATTTCGAAGACGAAGGTCTTACGGGAAGATCCGTACCCTCCACGGTAACGGGTTTATCATAGTTACGGATTCCTTTCCCCTTTGATTTGGCGAAGTCGGGGTAGGTGCGGAAACAACTAGACCGGTGGGGGTAGTGAGAACGGTCCTCCTGCGGACGGCGGTACTCCTCCTAGTCGGGACCCTTTGCGGGGAGGAAACTCTTGGGTCGACCTAAGGTTGAACTCGAGCGGTGGTTCCTCGGCTTCGGATACCTTGTTTGTCGGTGCGAAGAGGGAGACGTCGGTGACCTTGACGTTCGTGTTTTCGAACCCCTGTCCGAATCGGATGACCCCATTGTCGGGCGGTTCATCCTTATAGACGGCGAAGTCCGATCCGTTGGTGAAGGAGAAAATCGGTTTCGGGGCTTCCATTTCTGCGAGGTAGATTACGGTTGTCGGTCTCGAGTTATGCTTCTTTTCTTCAGGACGAAAAGAAAGGAATTGAAAAGAGTCCGAACTCATTCTTTGTTCATGTATTTATAAAAAGAATCATTTGTTAAAAGAATCATTTATTAGAGGGTTTGTTTATTTAGAACGGAACGTTCAAAGGTGTAGAGAAGGTAAGGAATCCGATTCAGAGTTGGAAAGGAAAAGAAAGTCTTAAGCAAGACTTCTCGACTCGAAGGATCATTCCTAAACTAACACCTATTGGGGGTCCACCCCACCTCGAAATGAGGTAAAAGGATCTCGGAACCTCTCTGTTTAGGGGTGTCTAAACGGTGGCTCCTAAATCCGAGAGAATGTTGGCTATACTTGTTCAAGATAGAAATGAACATAGTATTCCAACGGAAAGAGGGGTAGTTTGATCCATTAGGGACATGGATACACTACCGATTTTTGAAAGCGGAATTATTTGATTATAATGGAGAGAGGAATCTTCCCAGTCATGGAAATCTGTCGGCTTATTTTAGGTCGTGTTTATTTTGAAAGTCGCTGAATTGTCGGCGAATTTTTAATTTAATTAAAATAAATAATTTGAAAAGTAGTATTTGATTTTGAAAATAATTTTAAATTTGAAGGTTTTAAGATATGAGATTAAACCGATCTCACATCCCAAATAGTTTATATAAACGAGCATCGCACCACAAACCGTGTACACTATCCCTAAGGATAGACACACTGCTTGATGGTGGGGCTTGATTAAATAAACTAGAAGATTAGTGACATCCGTTTGGTCCGCGAACCAATTTTATAAGCCGACAAGTTTCCCTGCTTAATATGAAAACATTAAACGGGGTTTATATTACACAGGTTCTTTAAAATTCCCTATAAGGGCAAGCCCACTATAGTTAATTACATCTTAAGTGACGGGAATCACCTAAGAAAACTCTCGATAATAATCAATGATTCTGCTCTCAAGAATTTGAAAGTTTAAGGTTTTCGAAGATTGAATTTTGGAGTTTCGATAGGGAATGGATCAAATTTTGGAACATTTTGTTTTGTGAATCCAAAGGAAGAAAGGTAGGAGAAATCACCGATTCGAAGTGAACTTCGATAATTTCCCGACTATCCTATCGTTTGGCTTGAATTTAGGAAAGTCCTAATGTTTATTTAGATATTTCGATCTTGTCGATTTTAATTAATTAGGGCTTATATTTGTATGATAAAATCAAACAAATAGCTAGAAAATGTGAGGGTTTATTGTCGTATCGGACGACTACCTCGGAATCTAAGACCAGGTTAGGGCTTAATTTGCAATGCAAATGCCTAACGAAGAGTTGAGGATTTATGTTGCACTAGGCGAAGCTACCTCGAAATCCTATGGCTTTGTTGTTTTAATTCTAAGAAGAGTTTCTGCTGAAGTAGACTCGAGTTTCTGCGATGACGATGGTCGTCTTGCCCACCATGCTCCGAGCTCCTTGTTGTTGCGAGAGGTTTAGTTTTAGAAATCATAAATCGGGGGATGAGAAAAGTGTTTTGGTTTAGAGAGAGTCTTAATTTCCAAGTGTTTTTGTATTTTGATTAAAACAAATCTTAAAGTTGATTATAACGACACCGGTTAAGATCCCACGGTTCCATCCTTCCGGCATCATTATTTTTATCGGATTCACTTAGTCCGGATGAATTTGCTAAACTCAGCTGAATGAGTTCCACACTTTCATTTAGACCGTGGGAAATCCCGTTAGCAACACGTAGGTTACATCATCCGAGGTATTCCCGATCATCCAACGGGACGTTTTAATTTAGTTGCAATTGTAGTTTTGTGTTACGTTTGTGATTAAATTTTGAGTTGTTTTATATTTTGAAATGTTGTGGCGGTGAATTTTATCTTGCAATGACTTTTAATTTAGTTTTGGTTTCAGTTTTAGGGAGCTATCCTAAAGGTGTGAGTTTTCATGCAACAGTTGTTTTATCATGCGAAAAAATAAACGCAATTGCAATAAAGTAAATTGCAATAATGTAAATTGCAAGAAAGTAAATTGCAATAAAATAAAAGCGTACTGGAGGGTCTTCCCGTCATCCCAAGTTGCACTTAAAACACAATTAGAATATTTAAGCAAGTTCCTAGGTAAAGCTAAGGGAAAGGTTATGGTTTTCTACCAAATTCTAATCCTATGGCTAGTCATCTCCTATGACGTCTAGGTTCTTTGTGTTTTGGTTTAAGGACGATTTTCTTCATCAAAGAACAATTAAGTTCGATTGTTCTTATAAATATCCTATCATATTGAGGAAGTGCTTAAGAAGAATCTTAAACATCTTTTCAATATTTCTAGGATTGTTTTAAGTTCAAATGAATTTAATTATATAAATGAATTCGATCGTCCGAGGATTTCAAGTTTTGTTAACTTGCTCGGTGAACTAGGACATTTGAATATCCTATGAGTGAAGTGACACTTCATTTAATGTTTTATTTAGGAGTTATAATAACTAAAGCTTTCGAGGGTAAGTTAGTATTGAAATGATTTGGTTTAAGTTAAAGAGTTTAAATTTGGAATAGTGTTGAGTTGTTTTATATTTAATTTCTTTTATGTCTTAGGTGATGTTATATTTAATTTAACTTAATTTAATTGAGTTTTAATTTAGTTTAACATAGTTCAATTTAATTTGACTTGGTGTTTAATTAATTTGATTTGATTTAACTTTAATTTAATTATTTAATTTAATTTAATTTAATTTTAATTATTTAATTTAATTTAATTTAATTGTTTAATTTAATTTAATTTAATTTTAATTTAATTTAATTTAATTGTTTGATTTAATTTAATTTAATTTTAATTAATTTAATTTAATTGTTTAATTATTTAATTTAATTTAATTATTTAATTTAATTTAATTTTAATTAATTTAATTTAATTGTTTAATTTAATTTAATTTAATTATTAAATTTAATTTAATTTAATTTTTAAATTTAATCTTAATTTAATTTATCTTTAATTTACTTTATTTTTAATTTTAATTGAAATTAAGTCTTTTAATATTTTAAATTTGAGTTATCATTTTAATTAAAAATTGAGTATTAGTTGATATAATTAATTTAGGGATTTTTTAAATTAAAGAATAAATCTCTTCCTAATAAAGATCCCTTATTTTAATAATTCGATTTTATTATTCTTCCAAATTTAATCTATTATTTAATTAAAGTTTAATCATTTTAAAATTATTTAATGGGTTTCTACCCTTTAATTATTTAAATTTCAATCATCCAAATCAGATTAGGATCAAATATTTTACTTGTTGATTTTTTATTAAACCTAAAGTTTTAATTAAGGATTAAAGATTTTAATTACCATTTTACCCTTTAAGCTTAATAATTTCATAACTCACTAAATTGAACTCAAATGAACTTGAAATTTTTATGTGACTTTACTCATATGTCAATAAAGACATGAGAGGAGAAAATGTGATTTTTCTGTATTTAATTTATTTATATAATTATTTTTGGTGGAAAATAGAGATTTTCAAGGAAAATTTGATAACATGACCAAGGGAAAAGTTTCTGTCCTTAAGAAAATTAGGGGACATTCCTAATGACCAGAGAAGCACTTGGACCAATTTTGGTGATTTTTTGAATTATATTATTTTTATTATAATTATTTTGAGTTTTGGAGTGTTAATTAATTTAAAAATAAGATAAATGTTGAAAAATGGATTTTATATTTTTCAAAAATCTCTCTGATATCAAGGAAACCAGAGAATCAAATTTTGCAATTTTCTGATTTTTCTATGATTTATAATAATTATTTTAGTGAAAATGCTAGAAAATACATTTTTTTAATTTTAAAATTACCCTAGGGCTTTAAAATTCAATATCTCACTAAATAGACCTAGGAAAAATGTGGGATTTGTTCCTAAGTGATTAAAATTCAAAATGTGACATTTTGGTGAATTTTATTATTTTTGTGATTTTTATTATTTTTTAATTATTAAAAATATTAAAATATTATTAAAAATCAACTTTTTTAGAAAATTGAAATTTTAATTTTCTTGGGTTCCCCTGATATCAGAGAGGCTCCAAAACCAATTTGGTGAATTTTTAAAAAGTATTTTAAAAGTTATGAATTTTTAAAGTTTAAAATGGCTAAGTGACTTAATCAACCCAATTAGTGGGGCTAACCAAGTCCAATTGACTTCAAATTTTTATGGTGGATTCCTCTGATCCTAAAGGTCAGTGGAGAATTGATTTCAAGTCAATTTGATACCTGGTTAACTCTAATTAATTAAAGACCTATTTTGGGTGTTTAAGCCGATTAGGGTTAATTCGAGTGAATTAACTCAAGTCCTATTTTTCCTAGAGTTCTCTGGTCATAAGGAACATCACCAAATATTTCTAGAATTTATTTCACAACATGCTAATTTTTGGAATTAAAATACTCAAAACAGCAACATGCATTTGAAAAATAAATAACTTTTCACAGAGATGGCCTCGACCTTGGAAAATTCAGGGAATGTTCCCAAGTTCAGAGGCTTCAAAAGCCACTATGGTCTCATGCCATGGTGAATTGTATACATGCATGGAGAATTAAATGTATGCAGAGAGTAAATAAATCATAAAAAATAAAATACTTAATTAAATTAAATGATTTCTTTTCCACATTATTCTCCTCTGTTCACTGAGCAAGAGGGTATTTTTATTTTATTTTTGTGATTTTTCTACACGAAGATATGAATTTTTGAAGTTTAGGGAATTAAATAAATAGAAAAATACCCTAATTTTCTATTTATCCACGCGGCGCCGCGTCGACCTCGGCGGCTCCGAACGCGCGCGTGTCGCGCTCCCATTCGACGCCGCCATCCGAGTCGGCAGCCCGGGCCCCGCGGTTCTCGTACCGTCTCCTGGTCCGACGCGATCACGGCCGTCCGTGCGCGCGTGTATCGAATGGACGGCATCCGTTCATCGTCCCCGAGTGTTCTCGCCGAGAGCGCGTCCACACTAAATCCACAAGATCTCACTCGATTCTCGATGGATTTTCATGTTCTTATGCTCACATGGATTCGTCTTGAAGAGACGAACACATCTATACGGCTAACATGCATTGAAACTAAGGCATTTGAAATGGAGAATCTCCGGAAGCTCGGGATGAATAGTTAACTCATACCTTAGCTCGGAGAAGTGTGGCTTCGATCGAGAGTTGTTGCACCTTCGATTGGGTCCCAGCAAGCTCCGGATGAAGTCTCTCGGTGCAGTGAATTGCTAGCTATGAAAGTGACCACAGCCGATCACAAAGCTTGGAGGGCTGGAGCAAGCTGGGTGGCTCGGAGATGGGGCTTTCGGTGGGAAACTTCTCCTCTTGGTCCGGTGAAGGTGTAGGACCGATCGATTTGAGGATTGGCTCACCGTGGCAAAGTGTCCTGGTTTTGGGTGGAATTTCGGTTGAGAATTGGGCTACGTTGGTGGGGATTAGGGCGAATTGACACTGGGGATCAAGCTGCTCTCGGGATGGTGAAGGGTTTGAAACAATTTTGGCGAGTTTCGGCAAGGTTTGTGCTTGGCTCCCTTCATGGCCGAGAGGGGTGGAGTTTAAATAGAGATGGGTGGAGGCCTCCCGAGAGAGTTAGGGCTTGGGATCGAGTGCTGCTGGTGAGGAGAAGATCGGCCATGGTGACCAGCTAGGGATGGGGCGGCTCGGCGAGTGAGAATTTCAATGTTGGCTCACATGTGAGCTCTCGGCCATGGTGTTTTCCGGCGGCACGGTGGCCGGCCGGCCGAGCATGGGTCACCCTCGAGGTCGGGTGGGTCGGGGCTGGAGGTTTGTGCAGATCAATTGGCCATGGACATGTGTAAAGGCTTTGATCCAAAGTGGAATGGGGCATGGCTAGATTTGGACCTAAATGGGTCAACCCACCCATTTGGGCTAGGTGCACCACCCAAGGCCTGGTTTAGGCTGAGGAGAAAGTGATTTGGATCGGCTTGATTAGTGGAGTCAAGTCACGATCCAAGTACGATTAGGCTTAAGCATGGTTTAGTGGAATCATGTAAGTGGTTAACCACCTTTAGGAGTTAAGGAAAGAGCCTCCTCCTTTTGCCCAAAATGGCATGGTGACATGTAAAGAGGCTCTCATGGCTTGCATATGGCTTATGCATGGCTCCATGGCTCCATTTGGCTTGGGAAAAGTAAAGTCGATTTCATGGAAATGGATTTAAGGAAAATTTTGGTATTTAGGGGTGATTTGGCATGAGGCTTGATTTGGAATTATTTGATGATGAATTTAGGACTTAGGGATGATTTTAATTGAAAGTATGATGAGGGGAAATGTCATATGGGCCTTGGAAGAATTTTGGGCTTTTTTGAAAGGGTTTTAGATGGGCTTTTAAGATGGATTAGGAAAGTGGGCTCTTGAATTTTAAAATGGATTTTGGGATGAAATTTTGTAAAGAGGTTGGGCCAAATAATTATTGGGTTTAGCTCATGGATGTGTCATGAGTGACTTGAAGCAAATTTGGGGTAGTTTGGACTTGAATTGGGTTGGATTTGAATTCTTTTGGTGAATGGGCCGATGTAGGTCGAATTGGGCTAACTTGGGCCAATGTTGGGCTAGGGTTGAAATTGATGTAAAATAAATATTAAGAAATGTTTATGGGAGTGTTTCAAAGAGGTTTTGGCTTTGGTTGGGTTTTAATTTTGGGGTTTGGGCCTATTTGGGTTAGATTTGGGTTTAGGTCGAAATTGGGCTTTTTGATTTTGGGTTGAATTTGAGTGGGGTTTGGGTCAAAATCTTGGGCAAATCATGTTAGTGTTTTGTTTATGAGGATGTTAAGGAAGGTTTAGAAAAGATTTGGGGTTAATTGGAGTTGAATTGGGTTAGTTTGGGCTAAGTTTGGGTCATGGGTCCAAATTTGGGCTTTAAGGCCCAAAGTGAAATTGGATCCAAATGTCAATCAAATTGGACTTGGATTTGGTCTAAATTGGTATTGGGAATGTTGAATTGAAGTTTAGAATTGAATTGGACCAAAATTGGGGTCAATTGGGTATGTTTGGTTTGACATTGGGTCCACTTTGGGTTAAAATGGGTCGATTTGGGGGTTTTGACAAAAGTAGGGTAAATTGACAAAATTGGCCCATGGTGTAGTTGGACAAAATGAAATTGGGAATATTTGGGATTTTCTGGAATTTTCTGGGAATTTTCTGAATTTTTGGATTTTTAGGCCAGAAGGGTATTTTGGGTATTTGGAGGGTATTGGGGGGTTTTCTTGGAATTTTTGGTATTTTTGGGTATGGATGATCAATTTGAGTGATGTGGAGGTGTTTGGGATTGATTTTGGAAAATTTTAGGTAATTTGGAGATTTTGCAAAAATTTGGGTAATTCGAGGGTTTTGGGTAGGTTTAGTAGGTGTAGGGTCCAGGGGTCAAAAATTGAAAATTTGGGAAATTGAAGATTGGGTGAATTTGGGTGGGGTGAAATCATTTTGGTTGAGCCATGAAGCCATTTCAAGCCCATATGAGCCATGAAAGGACTCATTTGAGGCATTCATTATGTTGTTCCTAACCCTCTTAGCTGAGGGCTTAGGGGTTAAGGACCATCCATGTGAATCACCCACATGAGTCGGGAGGTTAAGTTGGGTATGGGTGTGGTTTTAGGAAGTGTGTGGAAATGTAGTGTGTAAGTGTAATGTAAGTGTCGGCCCCTTCATCGGACCAGGGCCGCCGAGGCGATCTAAGGCCGAAGAGTCCTATAGGAACTCATCCTTTAAACTTCCATATTTGATTTCAACCCTCTAGGTGATTAGGGGTCTATAGTCAAGTTTGTGGAGTTTGCGGGGAGTTTAGAAGTGGTTTGAATTTCTAAAAGGCGGGTCCCGATTCTAGTCCTCTAAGATAGTCGAAGGAAAAGCCTGAGGCTAGATCTAAGCACTAAAAAGAAGAAGGGAAGACCTCATCAAAAATGAGGTCAACAACGCCAATAGGCTGATTTTCTCCTTCACCAAGCTGATTTGGACTTCAGCTGTCTATAAGGATGAGTCTGCTCGATAATGGGATCATCCGATTCGGACAAGGATTTGAAAACACGAATGTCAAAATCACCGACGTCTCCCTCTTTGCTCTGACGAACAAGGTATCTACGAGCTGAGAAGCGTCGCTCGAGTTCAACCTTAGGTCGACCCAAGAGTTTCCTCCTCTGCGAAGGATCCCGGTCGAGAGGAATACTACTTGTCCGCTGAGAGGACATGTTCTTACTACCCCCATTCGGTCTAGTTGTTTCGCTACTTACCTCGACTTATCGCCAAATTAAAGGGAAAGAAATTCGAGATTATGTGTAAACCCGTTACTGTGGAGGGTACGGATCTTCTCGTAAGACATTACGTATTTCGAAATCGGGTCCAAGTCAAAGATGCCATCATCGACAAGGACCCAAGAAGAAACATAAGTAGAAGGATCGCCGCAGAAGCCGTAACTTCTTGAAATTGCTTTCTGGAGGAAATCCCGGAATCTGCTGAATATACACACGTTGCCAGAATATACACCGTCGCCGAATATACACCACCGCTCGACTACATACCACTTTTGGGAGGAAGCGAGTTCCATCCCCTCTCGCCGCAGAGGACGAGGAAAATGTTCGCAAGATTCGTTGCCGCATTGCCTCGACCCGCATACTACGACGATAGCCGCAAGAAGAGGACTAGAACTACGCCGTTGCTCGGCAATGAACTTTGGTAGAAAAGTTAGCAAAGAAGGAAAGCTGCCAGTATCGAGATTCTACGGAGAATAGAGCGGGTGCCAGTCAAATCCGTCTTGGGCCCTGAGTAGAACCCGCCGTCATGACGAAAAGTCGAAAAGAATGAAGGCTAGTCCGCCTGTCATCGTCTCAGGATTACAGATTAGGGAGGATACGACCTTCCAGCATTTGGCTGACGGACCATCTGGTCCTAGACCTTCTGCTGCTAGAAGGTGTTGACCTCATTTTTGATGAGGTCTTCCCTTCTTCTTTTTAGTGCTTAGGATCTAGCCTTAGGCTTTTCCTTTGACTATCTTAGAAGACTAGAATTGGGACCCGCCTTTTAGAAATTCAAACCACTTCTAAACTCCCTGCAAACTCCACAAACTTGACCATAGACCCCTAATCACCTAGAGGGTTGAAATCAAATGTGGAAGTTTAAAGGATGAGTTCTATAGGACTCTTTGGCCTTAGGAGCACTACTGAGTGGCTCAGTCGATGAAGGGGCTGACTTACATTACACTTACACACTACATTTCCACACACTTCCTAAAACCACACCCATACCCAACTTAACCTCCCGACTCATGTAGGTGATTCACATGGATGGTCCTTAACCCCAAGCCCTTGGCTAGAGGGTTAGGAACAACATAGTGAATGCCTCGAAATGAGTCCTCTCATGGCTCATATGGGCTTGAAATGGCTTCATGGCTCAACCAAAATGATTTCTTTCCACCTAAATTCACCCAATCTTCAATTTCCCAAATTTTCGATTTTTGACCCACGAGACCCTACACTACTTAAACTACCCAAAACCGCTGAAATTACCCAATTTTTGCAAAATTTCCAAATTACCTAAAATTTTCCAAAATCAATCCCAAACACCTCCACATCACTCAAATTGATCATCCATACCCAAAAATACCAAAAATTCCAAGAAAACCCCCCAATACCCTCCAAATACCCAAAATACCCTTCTTGGCCTAAAAATCCAAAAATTCAGAAAATTCCCAGAAAATTCCAGAAAATCCCAAATATTCCCAATTTCATTTTGTCCAACTACACCATGGGCCAATTTTGTCAATTTACCCTACTTTTGTCAAAACCCCCAAATTGACCCATTTTAACCCAAAGTGGACCCGATGTCAAACCAAACATACCCAATTGACCCCAATTTTGGTCCAATTCAATTCTAAACTTCAATTCAACATTCCCAATACCAATTTAGACCAAATCCAAGTCAATTTGATTGACATTTGGATCCAATTTCACTTTGGGCCTTAAAGCCGAAATTTGGACCCATGACCCGAACTTAGCCCAAACTAACCCAATTCAACTCCAATTAACCCCAAATCTTTTCTAAACCTTCCTTAACATCCTCATAAACAAAACACTAACATGATTTGCCCAAGATTTTGACCCAAACCCCACTCAAATTCAACCCAAAATCAAAAAGCCCAATTTTGACCTAAACCCAAATCTAACCCAAATAGGCCCAAACCTCAAAATTAAAACCCAACCAAAGCCAAAACCTCTTTGAAACACTCCCATAAACATTTCTTAATATTTATTTTACATCAATTTCAACCCTAGCCCAACATTGGCCCAAGTTAGCCCAATTTGACCTACATTGGCCCATTCACGAAAGAATTGAATCCAACCCGATTCAAGTCCAAACTACCCCAAATTTGCTTCAAGTCACTCATGACACATCCATGAGCTAAACCCAATAATTATTTGGCCCAACCTCTTTACAAAATTTCATCCCAAAATCCATTTTAAAATTCGAGAGCCCACTTTCCTAATCCATCTTAAAAGCATCTAAAACCCTTTCAAAAAAAGCCCAAAATTCTTCCAAGGCCCATATGACATTTCCCCTCATCATACTTTCAATTAAAATCATCCCTAAGTCCTAAATTCATCATCAAATAATTCCAAATCAAGCCTCATGCCAAATCACCCCTAAATACCAAAATTTTCCTTAAATCCATTTCCATGAAATTGACTTTACTTTTCCCGAAGCCAAATGGAGCCATGGAGCCATGCATAAGCCATATGCAAGCCATGAGAGCCTCTTTACATGTCACCATGCCATTTTGGGCAAAAGGAGGAGGCTCTTTCCTTAATTCCTAAAGGTGATTAACCACTTCCATGTTTCAACTAAACCATGCTTAAGCTTCAATTGTGCTTGGATTGTGACTTGACCCCACTAATCAAGCTGATCCAAATCACTTTCTCCTCGGCCTAAACCAGGCCTTGGGTGGTGCACCTAGCCCAAATGGGTGGGTTGACCCATTTAGGTCCAAATCTAGCCATGCCCCATTCCACTTTGGATCAAAGCCTTTACACATGTCCATGGCCGATTGATTGCACAAACCTCCGGCCACCGACCCACGACCTTGAGGGTGACCCATGCACAGCCGGCCGGCCACCGGGCCGCCGGGAAAACACCATGGCCGAGAGCTCGCATGTGAGCCAACATTGAAATTCTCACTTGCTTGAGCTGCCCCATCCCAGTGGTCACCATGGGCGATCTTCTCCTCACCGAGCGGCTGATCCCGAGCCCTAACTCCCCACGGGAGGCCTTCCACCCTCTCTATTCAAACCCCTCACCCTCTCGGCCAAAGGAGAGCCGAGCACAAACCCTGCCGAAACTGCGCCAAAATTGTTCCAAACCCTTCACCATCCTTAGAGCGAGTTGATCCCAGGTGTCGATTTGCCACAATCCCTGTCGACGAGCCCGATTTCTCGGCGAAATTCCACCAAAACCGGGACACTTTGCCACGGTGAGCCAATCCTCGAATTGGCTGGTCCTACACCTTCATCTGGACCGAGAGGAGAAGTTTCCCGCTGAAAGCCCCATCTCCGGAGCCACCCGGTTGCTCCGGCCTCCAAGCTTTGTGATCGGGCTGTGGTCGACTTCATAGCCAGGCGATTCACCGAGACCGGGAGACTTCATGCGGAGCTTGCGGGACCCGATCGAAGGTGCAACAACTCTCGGATTGAAGCCACACTTCTACGAGCTAAGGTATGAGTTAACTATTCATCCCGAGCTTCGGAGATTCTCCATTTCAAATGCCTTAGTTTCGATGCATGTTAGCCGTATAGATGTGTTCGTCTCTTGAGACGAATCCGTAGAGCATAAGAACATGAAAATCCATTGAGAATCGAGTGAGATCTTAGGGATTTAGTGTGGACGGCTCTCGGGTGAGAACACTTGGGGACGATGAACGGATGCGCGTCCATTCGATACACGCGCGCACGGACGGCCGGGATTGCGTCGGACCGAGGAGACGGTACGAGAACCGCGGGGCCGGGCTGGCGACTCGGATGGCGGCGTCGAATGGGAGCGCGACACGCGGCGTTTCGGAGGCTGCCGAGGTTGACGCGGCGCCGCGTGGATAAATAGAAAATTAGGGTATTTTTCTATTTATTTAATTCCCTAAACTTCAAAAATTCATATCTCTGTGTAGAAAAATCACAAAAATAAAATAAAAATACCCTCTTGCTCAGTGAACAGAGGAGAATAATGTGGAAAAGAAATCATTTAATTTAATTAAGTATTTTATTTTTTATGATTTATTTACTCTCTGCATACATTTAATTCTCCATGCATGTATACAATTCACCATGGCATGAGACCATAGGGCTTTTGAAGCCTCTGAACTTGGGAACATTCCCTGAATTTTCCAAGGTCAGAGGCCATCTCTGTGAAAAGTTATTTATTTTTCAAATGCATGTTGTCTGTTTTGAGTATTTTAATTCCAATAATTAGCATGTTGTGAAATAAATTCTAGAAATATTTGGTGATGTTCCTTATGACCGAGAGAACTGCTAGGAAAAATAGGACTTGAGTTAATTCACTCAGATTAACCACTAATTGGCTTAAACACCTAAAATAGGTCTTTAATTAATTAGAGTTAACCAGGCATCAAATTGACTTGAAATCAATTCTCCACTGACCTTTAGGATCAGAGGAATCCACCATAAAAATTTGAAGTCGATTGGACTTGGTTAGCCCCACTAATTGGGTTGATTAAGCCACTTAGCCATTTTAAACTTTAAAAATTCATAACTTTTAAAATATTTTTTAAAAATTCACCAAATTGGTTTTGGAGCCTCTCTGATATCAGGGGAACCCAAGAAAATTAAAATTTCAATTTTCTAAAAAAGTTGATTTTTAATAATATTTTAATATTTTTAATAATTAAAAAATAATAAAAATCACAAAAATAATAAAATTCACCAAAATGTCACATTTTGAATTTTAATCACTTAGGAACAAATCCCACATTTTTCCTAAGTCTATTTAGTGAGATATTAAATTTTAAAGCCCTAGGGTAATTTTAAAATTAAAAAAATGTATTTTCTAGCATTTTCACTAAAATAATTATTATAAATCATAGAAAAATCAGAAAATTGCAAAATTTGTTTCTCTGGTTTCCTTAATATCAGAGAGATTTTTGAAAAATATAAAATCCATTTTTCAACATTTATCTTATTTTTAAATTAATTAACACTCCAAAACTCAAAATAATTATAATAAATAATAATATAATTCAAAAAATCACCAAAATTGGTCCAAGTGCTTCTCTGGTCATTAGGAATGTCCCCTAATTTTCTTAAGGACAGAAACTTTTCCCTTGGTCATGTTATCAAATTTTCCTTGAAAATCTCTATTTTTCACCAAAAATAATTATATAAATAAATTAAATACAGAAAAATCACATTTTCTCCTCTCATGTCTTTATTGACATATGAGTAAAGTCACATAAAAATTTCAAGTTCATTTGAGTTCAATTTAGTGAGTTATGAAATTATTAAGCTTAAAGGGTAAAATGGTAATTAAAATCTTTAATCCTTAATTAAAACTTTAGGTTTAATAAAAAATCAACAAGTAAAATATTTGATCCTAATCTGATTTGGATGATTGAAATTTAAATAATTAAAGGGTAGAAACCCATTAAATAATTTTAAAATGATTAAACTTTAATTAAATAATAGATTAAATTTGGAAGAATAATAAAATTGGAATTATTAAAATAAGGGATCTTTATTAGGAAGAGATTTATTCTTTAATTTAAAAATCCCTAAATTAATTATATCAACTAATACTCAATTTTTAATTAAAATGATAACTCAAATTTAAAATATTAAAAGACTTAATTTCAATTAAAATTAAAAATAAAGTAAATTAAAGATAAATTAAATTAAGATTAAATTTAAAAATTAAATTAAATTAAATTAATTAATAATTAAATTAAATTAAAAATTAAACAATTAAATTAAATTAAATTAAATAATTAAATTAAATTAAATTAAATCAAACAATTAAATTAAATTAAATTAAAATTAAATTAAATTAAATTAAACAATTAAATTAAATTAAATTAAATAATTAAAATTAAATTAAATTAAATTAAATAATTAAATTAAAGTTAAATCAAATCAAATTAATTAAACACCAAATCAAATTAAATTGAATTATGTTAAACTAAATTAAAACTCGATTAAATTAAGTTAAATTAAATATAACATCACCTAAGACATAAAAGAAATTAAATATAAAACAACTTGAACACTTATTCCGAATTTAAACTCTTTAACTTAAACCAAATCATTTGAATACTTAACTTGCCCTTGAAAGCTTTAGTTATTATAACTCCTAAATGAAACATTAAATGGAGTGTTACTTCACTCATAGGATATTCGAATGTCCTAGATTCAGTCGAAGCGAGTTAACAAGACTTGAAAACCTCGGACGATCGATTCATTTATATAATTAAATTCATTTGGACTTAAAGCAATCCTAGAAATATTGAAAAGATGTTTAAGATCCTTCTTAAGCACTTTCTCGATATGATAGGATATTTATAAGAACGATTGAATTTGATTATTCTTTGATGAAGAAAATCGTCCTTAAACAAAACACAAAAGAACCTAGACGTCATAGGAAATGACTAGCTATAGGATTAGGAATTTGGTAGAAAACCATAACCTTTCCCTTAGCTTTACCTAGGAACTTGCTTAAATATTCTAATTGTGTTTTAAGTGCGGCTTGGGATGACGGGAAGACCCTCAGGGTACGCTTTTATTTTATTGCGATTTACTTTCTTGCAATTTACATTATTGCGATTTACTTTGTTGCAAATTGCGTTTACTTTTCTTGCATGATAAAACAAGCTGTTGCATGAAAACTCACACCTTTAGGATAGCCCCTAAAGCTGAAACCAAAATTAAATTAAAAGTCATTGCGAAGATAAAATTCACCGCCACAACATTTCGAAAATATAAAACAACTCGAAATTTAATCACAAACAGAACACAAAACTACAATTGCAGCTAAATTAAAACGTCTGTTGGATGATCGGGAATACCTCGGATGATGTAACCTACGTGTTGCTAACGGGATTTCCCGCGGTCTAAATGAAAGTGTGGAACTCATTCGGTTGAGTTTAGCAAATTCATACGGACTAAGTGAATCCGATAAAAATAATGATGCGGAAGGATGGAACCGTGGGATCTTAGCCGGTGTCGTTATAATCAACTTTAAGATTTGTTTTAATCAAAACATACAAAACACTTGGAAATTAAGACTCCTCTAAACGAAAACACTTTTCTCATCCCCTGATTTATGATTTCTAAAACTAAACCTCTGCAACAACAAGGAGCTCGGAGCATGGTGGGCGGCACGACCATCGTCATCGACGAAAACTCGAGTCTACTTCAGCAAAACTCTTCTTAGAATTAAAACAACAAAGCCGTAGGATTTCGAGGTAGCTTGCACAGTGCGACATAAATCCTCGACTCTTCGTTAGGCATTTGCATTGCAAATTAAGCCACTAACCGGTCTTAGGATTCCGAGGTAGTCGTCCGATACGACATAAACCCTCACATTTTCTAGAGTTATTTGTTTGATTTTATCATACAAATATAAGCCCTAATTAATTAAAATTGACAAGATTGAAATACTCAAATAAACATTAGGACTTTCCTAAATTCGAAGCGAACGATAGGATAGTCGGGAAATTATCGAAGTTCACTTCGAATCGGTGATTTCTCCTACCTTTCTTCCTTTGGATTCACAAAACAAAATGTTCCAAAAATTTGATCCATTCCATATTGAAACTTCAAAATTCAATCTTTGAAAACCTTAAACTTTGAAATTCTTGAGAGCGAGAATCATTGATTATTATCGAGAGTTTTCTTAGGTGATTCCGTCACTTAAGATGTAATTAAGCTATAGGGGCTTGCCCTTATAGGGAATTTTAAAGAACCCGAGTAATATAAACCCTGTTTAATGTTTTCATATTAAGCGGGGAAACTTGTCGGCTTATAAAATTGGTTCGCGAGACCAAACGGATGTCACAAATCTTCTAGTTTATTTAATCGAGCCCCACCATCGAGCGATTGTTGTACTATCCTTAGGGATAGATACACGGTTTGTGGTGTGGTATTCGTTTATATAAACTATTTGGGATGTGAGATCGGTTTGATTTCATATCTTAAAATTTTCAAACTTAAAATTATTTTCAAAATCAAATACTACTTTTCAATTTATTTATTTAAACTAAATTAAAAATTTGCCGACAACTTACGTTAGGCGACCACTTTTCGAAATAAACACACGACCTAAAAATATGCCGACGAATTTACGGCGACTCACGTGGGAAGATTCCTCTCTCCATTATAATCGAATAATTCGCTTTCAAAAATCGGTAGTGTATCCATGTCCACTAATGGAACAAACTACCCCTCTTTCCGTTGGAATACTATGTTCATTTCTATCTTGAACAAGTATAGCCAACATTCTCTCGGATTTAGGAGCCACTTGTTTAGACACCCCTAAGCAGAGAGGTTCGAGATCCTTTACCTCATTTCGAGGTGGGGTGGACCCCGATAGGTGTTAGTTTAGGAATGATCCTTCGAGTCGGGAAGTCTTGCTTAAGACTTTCTTTTCCTTTCTGAATCGGATTCCTTACCTTCTCTACACCTTTGAACGTTCCGTTCTAAATAAACAAACCCTCTAATAAGTGATTCTTTTAACAAATGATAAATACATGAACAAAGAATGAGTTCGGACTCTTTTCGATTCCTTTCTTTTCGTCTGAAGAAAAGAAGCATAACTTGAGGCCCGACAACCGAGAATCTACCTGCGAAATGGAAGCCCCGAGCCGATTTTCTCCTTCACCGACGGACTTGGACTTCGTCGTCATAAGGATGAGACTGCCCGACAATGGGGTCATCCGATTTGGACGAGGGATTTGAAAACACGAACGTCAAGGTCACCGACGTCTCCCTCTTTGCACCGACAAACAAGGTATCGAAGGCGAGGAACCCTGCGCGAGTTCGACCTTAGGTCGACCCGAGAGTTTCCTCCTACGAAGGGTCCGACTAGGAGAATGCTTGCTTGTCCGCGGGAGGAGCATTCTCACTACCCCCCCGGTCTAGTTGTTTACGCACCTACCCCGACTTACGCCAAATCGAAGGGGAAAGGAATCCGAACTATGATAAACACTGTTACCGTGGAGGGTACGGATCTTCTGTAAGACCTTCGTCTTCGAAATCGGGTCCGATTCGAAGATTCCTTCGGCTGACGAAGACCCAAGAAGAAATAGAAATAGAAGGATCGCCGGGAAGCCGGAGCTGCCTGAGATTGCTTTCTGGAGGAAATCCCGAATTGCTGAATATACACCGCCGAATATCACTGCGACTACATACCACTTTTGGGAGGAAGCGGGTTCCATCCCCTCTCCGCCGCAGAGGATGAAGAGAATGTTCGAAAGATTGCTTGCCACATTACCACGACCCGCATACTACGACGATAGCCGCAAGAAAAGAACTAGAACTACGCCGTTTGCTCATTGCAAGCTTTGGTAGAAAAGTTAGCAAGGAAGGAAAAGCTGCCCGTGTCGGAAATTCTACGAAGGATAGGGCGGGTGCCAGTCGAATCCCGTCTTGGGCCTCGAGTAGAACCCGCCGTCATGATAGAAAAGCCAAGCAAGAGAATGAAGGCTAGCCCGCCTGTCGTAGTATCAGGATTACAGATTAGGGAGGACACCACCTTCCAGCATTTGGCCGATAGACCATACGGTCGTAGACCTTCTGCTGCTAGAAGGATGGTGTGGCGTCCCACTACGGGGCGATTGAGGGCGAAACGACGGCCGAGAGAGAAAGTCTCGCCGGGAGGCTGGAATGCGAAGAAAGTGCTTACTACGATGAAGGGGACTCGTGAAAAAAGGACCCGGCAACCATCGCATGACAACCACAAAGATACACGAAAGCTCCGCTAGAAGATGCCATGGAAAAGTTGAGAACCGACATCCGACGGTTGGCAAAAGAAGAGAAGAAAAGTTCGGAGATGAGATCGACTCATCGGAATTCATGGACAACGAATATGCGAGAAATCAACATGGTTGAGACACGAGCTTCATCATCTTCTCGAGGTGCTCCTGCGGCCGCGAAAGAGAGGAGCCGGAGCCGATGAAGAGACGGCTTCGGGAAAAGGACGACACGATCGCTCGAATGGCGAAGAGGATGGAAGAGATGGCCATAGCTCTAGCCACTCTCCAAAGTCGAGTACGACCACATAGAGAGACACCCCCGAAGTCATTCACATCGTAGACGGAGGGAAGGAAATTACATCCGTCAATGGGGATGACCAGGTGAAAAAGGATACAACACGAAAGTATGATCCACGAAAAGGATATCAAGAACTTGGTAGAACGGCGAGTGCGAGAAGCCTAGCACAATCGAAGAACGGGACATCTATTCGGACGGGTAGACCTTACCCGGAAGAGTTCGGCGATGTCCCGATACCCGAAGGGCTTCGTGCCACCTCCGTTTAAGACCTTCGACGGAACCGGGAACCCCGACGGCATGTTGCACACTTTCGTGCCGAGTTGTTGCAATGCGGCGGGAGCGATGCGCTACTCTTCCGACGGTTTGTTAGCGATCAGTCGGGGATCGCCTTCGGCTGGTATGCGGGATTACCGACGGATGCGTAAAGACATTCTCGGAGCTAGAGAGCCTCTTCATTAAGCGATTTGCCGGAGCTCGGCACCACATCACTATAGGTGATTTAGTGGTAGAGAAACAAAGGCCGAATGAAACTTTGGTGGATTACATACTTCGATGGAGAAACTTAAGCATGAAGTGTGAACCACAAGCTGCAAGAACAACATGCGGTCGGCATCTTGCTTAAAAGCATTCACGGCCGATAGCACTTCTCCTCGAGGGATTCACTATTAAGACTTTTGAGAAGTTGTTAAGCAAGGCGGAAGCTTGCAAGAAGAGGCGAAGCAATTAAGTTTTGCCGACAAGACGGACAAGCGAGAAGCCGGTGAAGACTTTCGAAAAGAAATGCGGGGTCGTTGCGGCGGTTGACAAAGGCGAACAAGCCGATGCGAAATACCACCGAAACGGCCGCGACAACCACAACAAAATTACCGGCAACCCCGGTCCAGCTATCGGTCGTCTCCGCGGTATGAACAACCGTCTCGTCCGCAACGTACATTGAGGGAGC
Source organism: Papilionanthe hookeriana x Papilionanthe teres (assembly GCA_022702705.1). Taxonomy (NCBI): domain Eukaryota; kingdom Viridiplantae; phylum Streptophyta; class Magnoliopsida; order Asparagales; family Orchidaceae; genus Papilionanthe; species Papilionanthe hookeriana x Papilionanthe teres. The sequence continues at coordinate 68,317 of JAKZJZ010000071.1, forward strand.
TTACGAGCGAGAGAATATCCGTTCAAAAATGAAGCGATGCAAAGATGTTCCGTAGCTTAATGAAAACTCCAGATTTCCAGTGCGCAGAGCCCGAAAGACCGGAGGAAGTCGACAAGAAAGGTGATCCCGACTTTTGCCCCTACCATCGGATGCTTGGGCACAAGATAGAAGAGCGCATTACCTTCAAAAGTTGGCTCGACGACAACCTTCGGAAAGGAAATATAACAATCCCGAAGGAGTACATGAAGGAACCCCGAAAGGAGGTTCCGTCGATGTTATCTCGGCCGATCCCGTCATTCGATAGATCCCTATGCAGGCGACGATGGATGGACTACCGCACGGACGAGATCTTCGAAGAAGATTTTAGACAACATCCGAACCGCTTCGGTGCGAGCTTCGATTCGAGTTCGAGACCTGTTAAGCCGGTACTTATCACTTGCGATGGAGGAACCACCTCGACGGGAGAAAATCGAAGAGAAGAAGAAAATTGACGAAGAAGAGGGGATCGAGACTCCTAAGGCTAGACTAGGGGCTGCTTATCCTAGGATAGTTGTTTCCGATTCAGGGGAGAAATCCCTCGAACCTCTGACTCTGTATGATTATCTGCTCACTTCGGTGGGATCATATAATGATAAGGGTGATGGCGTTGGCTACGTTTTGATTGTTTCTAACGATTACGTAACTAGCGACAATCCGGGCGTCGATTTCGATACCAACAACAATTCTCGAATCATACATGATCTCGACGATCAAAATGACGAAGAAGGCATCCATCGAGGAGGCTACGAGAGTTCGACGAGCAACGGATCTATCCGCGAGTTTCGAGGAGCTCCGGTTACGATAGAGTTAGAGCCTTCGGATTTGGAAGATAATCCGAGAAGAGCCGGTCATTCCGATTCGGGAGGAGACACCGACAAACTCGATACTAGATTCGGAAGAAATTACGAAGTCGACCTAAGAAGTGGAAAAGTTCTACCTCCGAGAATGGGTCCAAAAGACAAAGGAAAGCGGTGGTTGTTCAAGAAGAACCAACCCAGCGAGAAGACATACCCATTCGAGAAGAAGCGAGACACGGGAGAACAAAGTGGACTACAACGTGCTAGCCCATCTTAGGAAACTACCGACCAGGCGAGCATTTACGATGCTCTCATCTTATCGAAAGGAGATGAGGAAGCTCGATCGAGGCCTTACTTGATCCGGAAATTTGCTTAGCTCGAATGGCGGAGATTCCTTGGATGAGGTTTGCTCGTTAAAGGAACGACGAGGTGTCACCTTCACGGACAATGACCTACTACTTGGGACGGCGGATCACGACCGACCGTTGTACATTTCGATTACTAATTGGGAAGTTTACGCTCTCCGGAGTATTGGTGGATCCGGGAGCATCAATCAATATAATGAGTCTTCGAACACTAGCATACTTGGAAATTGATGCTCGTGAGCTCGAGGCCGACAAAATGTTATTAAGAGGATTCAACCAGAAAGGAGAAAGAGCCCTCGGGTCAATAACGCTACTGATGAAGACCGGTGATTTAGCAAAGACAACCGCAAAATTTCATATAATCGATTCGAAACGTCGTTCAACGCTCTCCTGGGCCGACCATGGATACATGAAAACAGGATGGTACCATCATCTCTGCATCAGTGCATCAAATATTACGATGGAGGGGAACAGTGCATCAAAGGTGACTTGCAACCATTCTCCGTACATGAAATTGGAATCCATGAAGATGCGGCTTATTATGCACCGCCAAAGAAAACAATCTTCTCCAGAGATACCGTAACAAATAAAGCAAAGAAAGTTCGGGACAACGAAGAACACCGAAGTTCTAGTCCAACGATCACTCACCACTCCCTTCCGGCGAGATGGTGAAGGTTTCTCCACGACTCGCATCCGAGGTCGAGGCCGGGGACGAGGCCGTGGTAGAGACACTAGGACAATTGGACGGAAGAAACCAACCATCAATGTTGATTGGGATGATAGTTACGAAGAAGAAAAGAAATCGAAGCAAGAAGCGACAACAATAAGTCGAAAGAAGCCGCAATACAAAGATCTCCTCGAAGATGAAAAGAACGAAGAATACAAATCAATGTACGAGAAGATTAACCACTACGTACATACTTATGACCCTAACTCCGATCCATTCTAATAAGATCGAGGGTATGGAGGTCGAAGAGGTACGTAGTGACGGTGCAAAGCCGATCAAATTCTACCGTGGTGCTTCTTCCTCCAAAGCGAAAATAATGTACAATTCGAAGATGTCACTTCATCGAAATTAATGGAATTACCTTTTGAGTGGTACTCTCCACTGTGTTCAAAATTTAATTCAACGTGGTTTCTTACCTCGACAATGGACAAGAGGCCGATCACAACATTTTGAAAAGTTATGGAATAACTCCGGCCGTCCTCCCCATTCAAAGTATGGACTCGGATTCGGCACAGTAGGGTCAGTTGACGATACTGAATTTTGCTTGGTTGTCACTTGCAAATCCAATGAAAACTGCATGGAAACTACAGACGAACTCGAAGATTTACAAATTGGAGACGCTCCACCAGAATTCGAAGAGGAAATTAAATCCACGATAGATGAGTTAACGGAAGTTAACTTGGGTACTAGCGAAGAGCCTAGACCTACCTTTGTTAGCTCCTTACTCGATAAAGAAGACTCCGAAGAAATAATCAAGTTATTAATGGAATTTAAAGACTGTTTTGCTTGGAGCTACGATGAAATGCCGAGATTAGCCCCGGAGGTTGCGGTCCATAAGCTAGGAGTGGATCCTGCACGTTCCGATCGGACGAGGTCCCGGAAGAATGCGTCCGGAAATCGAACAACAAGTCATAGCCGAAGTTAAAAAGCTAATAGACGCTAAATTTGTCCGTGAAGAACAATACCCGACACGGCTAGCCAACGTAGTGCCGGTCGAGAAGAAGAATGGTCGGATCAGAATTTGTGTGGACTTCGAGAGATTTAAACAAGGCATGTCCAAAAGATGAATTCCCTCTACCGATTCCGGAGGCGATGATCGATATTGCTTCGACACATGAAATATTCTCATTCATGGATGGATCTTCGGGATACAACCGGATAAAAATGGCTCCGAGAAGATGAAAAGCTTACGGCATTCGAACGCCGATCGGAGTATTTTGCTACACGGTGATGCCATTCGGATCGAAGAACGCGGGAGCGACCTACCAAAGAGCAATGACAAGAATTTTTGATGATCTCATCCACGATCAAGTCGAGTGCTACGTGGACGATGTCGTCATCAAAAGCAAAGTAAAGGAAAACCACTTGTATGATTTGAGAATTGTTTTCGAACGATTAAGACAATTTAACCTTAAGATGAATCCTTAAAATGCGCCTTCGGCGTCACCTCCGGAAATTCTTAGGATTCGTTGTCCGACATCGTGGAATTGAAATCGACCGGAGAAGATTAAAGCCATCTTAGAAATGCCGCCTCCCAAAACCTTAAAACAACTACGATCTTTTCGAGGGAAGTCGGCATATCTTCGACGCTTTATCTCGAGCACTGTCGGGTAGGTGTCGGCCTTTCTCGGCACTAGTTAAAAAGGACGCCAAATTTATTTGGGAAGAGAAATGCCGAAAGGCCTTCGAAGACATTAAACAATATTTAATGACACCTCCTGTCTTAGCGACCCCAGGTCTCGGAGTAGACCGGCGATACTTTACACCGCGGCTCTAGACGACTCCCTCGGAGCCACTGTTGGCCAGGTCGATGATGAGGGTAAAGAAAATGCTCTTTACTACTTAAGCCGTCGTTTACTTCCGACGGAGGTAAGGTATCCCGCAATTGAAAAGCATTGTTTGGCCACGATCTTCGCCGCTCAAAAGCTCGGGCACTACATGCTTTCTCATAAGGTCGACTTGATTTCGAAGTTTAATCCATTGCAATACTTGATGACTCGTCCAACACTTTCCGGCGGACTTGCCGGATGGTCGATGATATTATTGCAATTCGATATAACTTTCGTGCCTCTGCGTGCCGTAAAGGGACAAGTCTTAGCGGACTTCCTCGCGGCACACCCTTTGCGGCCGAATCTCCTCTCGATGACGATCTGCCGAGATGAACAAATAATGAGCCTAGAAGACCACGATGATCGACGTTGGGAATTGTATTTCGACGGAGCATCTTCGGCACACAAAGACGAAGAATCGCAAGTGATAGTGCCGGTAAGGCGGGAATCGGGCTAATCTTTATAACACCGGAGCGGGGGATGTTAAGATACTCCTACCACTTGACGGAACCGTGTACAAACAACGAAGCGGAATACGAAGCCCTCATAACGGGATTGGAATTAACCATTCGAATGGGGATAACGGACATCAACATCTACGGGGATTCACGGTTAATCATTCGACGGATCGCCGGACAATACGGAATTTTTAAACGAAGACTCGAACAATACTTCCGGTATGCTGTACAGTTGTTGGAACGATTCCAAATGTGACAATCTACAAAATTCCTAGAAAAGAGAATGCTTTAGCAGATGCTTTAGCCCGTCTCGCAAAAGAATTTGCTGTTTGCAAGATGAATCGGTGGAAGTGTCGGTTCACGGACGTCGGGTCCTATCACGGCTCGACATAGACACGGTACACAAATCGAAAAAGAAAAAGAATCGATTGCGGCGGTGACGGAAAACACGGAAGATTGGCGACGGCCATTGATGGACTACACGCAAACGGGAAAGCTACCGGACGATAGGTCGGCTGGCCCATCGGATCGAAAAGAACTGCGTCCTACGCATTAATAAACAACACATTATACGGAAGGTCTTTTGATCGAATGTGGCTAAGGTGCCTAAGCGGGTACGAGGCCCGTGAAATTGTTAAAGAGGTGCATTCGGGACTGCGTGGCGCTCACCGATCGGGTCCGAAAATGAAGATGAAAATTAAAAGACTAGAGTACTACGGCCCTCGATGATGACCGATCGCATGAAAATCGCGAAGGCGTCACCGATGCCGAGTGCACGGAGTGGTTCTACACCGACCTCCGAATGTGCTACACCCGACAATTGCGTCGTGGCCATTTGAATGTTGAGGCACGGATATAGTGGGTCCGATAGAACCACCATCTTCGAAAGGACATCGTTTCATTCTTGCGGCTACTGATTACTTTTCCAGTGGGCGGACAGTTCCACTTAGAGAAGTGAAAGCACACCACGTGCTTACGGTTTTCAAGAACCAAGTTGTCTACCGTTTCGGAGTGCCGCGCGAGATCATTTCGGATAATGGGTCGGCATTCGAAGCACACAAATCAACAATTTTGTCGGGAGACACGGAATCGGCGGCGATACTCGACAATTTACTACCCGAGAGCAAACGGCCTCGGCGAGGCTTTTAATAAAACTCTCGTTCAAATCTTAAAGAAAACCTTGGACGATAATAAGAGAAATTGGCACGAGAAATTGTTAGAAGCCTTATGGGCCTGCGGACAACCTTCGAACCCCTACTCGAAGCTACACCTTACGCTCGCGGTGTATGGGTCCGAGCGAGTGTTACCTTTAGAGGTTCGGCTTCCTTCACTCGGAATTGCGATTGCAAATAAGATCACGACGAAGAAAACGCCGGATTACGACTCGAAGAATTAGAAAGCTTGGAAGGGAAAAGACTTGCGGCGCAACGGAATTTAGAACTATATCGAGCTAAGATGGTTCGAACCCATGACAAAGCGAGTCCGCCCGAGAACCTTCGAAGTTGGTGACTTAGTTCTCGTTCTCGAGAGACCTATTCTTGCACACCGCAAGATAGGAGGAAAATTTGAACCCACTTGGGAAGGACCGTTTGTGGTTGAAGCGGTATACTCGGGAGGTTCTACCGGCTAGTGAATTGCCGGGGAGAACGACATATGCTTCCGATCGACGGACGATACTTGAAAAAATATTACGCTACCTGATGTTTCGAAGGAATGAATTCTTCATCCCTAAGAAACACGGGTGAAGTAATTACTTATGATTGGGTCCGAACCCAAAAAAAAAATAATAAAATGTGCTAAGATAAATAAAATCATGATAATTAAGTTTTCCTTGTTTCCTTTTTCAAATCGAGATCTCTTCCGGATCTTATCCTACTTCATTCCTGTTAAATTTCAAAATATAAGAATAATGAAAAAATGTATCTTTAATAAACATTTTCTTAATGTTCTTGTTCTTAGTACAGCCCACGATCCTTTTCCTTGTCTTTTCGCGGGGAAATGTCGAACGGGCGGTTGGTCTTGAACTTTAAGAATGGCGTAAGCCTTGCACTCGATGAAAAGAGGGTGAAAGATGGAGCGATAATCGAGATTGACTCGGATTTCGCACCGGCGAGCCTACGATACGAAGAAAGTGAGCCGGGTCCCGGTTAACCGAGAAGAACTACCCGGGCGGACGAGTGATGAAAGTGGGTGGCCCAAGCCACCAATCCAACAACGAGAAAGAAAAGCAAACACCGAAGAAGACGAAAATGAAGTCCGTAGTCACTACGGCGGAGGGCGAGGCTTGTCGGCGCCGCGCCCGCGAGAGATGCAAGAAGTTCGGAGGGCTACTCTCACGGCCACGCAACGAAGAAATAAGAATCGCCGCATCCGTAAAATGTTAACAAAACTAGCTGCGGACCGGCGCGATGAGGCAATTGCTTAATGCCGGCACATACATTTCAAGGACACCGGTTCACCGGGAACACGAAAAAGGAGGCCGGCTCCTAGAATAACGAAAGAACCGGGGAAATCTCCGGAAGATCGGGAAGAAGAAGGCTACCACGCCACCGGATAGAACCACCGGCGGTGCATGACCTTGTTGCGAAGCGGCCCGGGGGATGTCCCGACGGGCATCATCCACGAGGAGCCGAGGTATGCGGGGGAACGTGAAGGGATTGAACCATATATCCCACAATACGTCACAAGGCCTCGCCATCGCGGATCATTCCGGAATACGAGCTGGAGAGGATGCGGAATGTTGAAAAGAAAACTTTCGAATACTTCGAGAGAATTAAAGGAAGAAGAATCAACATACTTAGAAGGCCTCGAGCTACACACGACGTATTCTCGGAGTATGAACAACGACAAATCGTGGATCGTATCCGGGATGCGAAAAGAATGGGCCGAGCGAGCCGCACTGAGGGAAAACACATACTCGGAACCCCGGAGATGGATGCCGGGAAAGGAAGAATCACAATACTGATGCGGATGCTTGCTACAACTTTCTTGAAGACGGGAAGGAAACCCACCGGGGATACTTCGTCATGGGCGAGTAGATCCGATGCCATTAGTTATCGAAGAGAATGGTGAAAAGATTGATAACATGGAGGGTACTGCCGACGGATTGCATACCCAATAGCTGCATTATCAACATCTACAAACGGGGTGATTGCATACCCCCACATATTGATCACCACGACTTCGTCGGACCTTTACGCACGGTCTCTTTCTTGAATGAGTGCAACATCATGTTCGGATCGACCTCCGGATAGCGAGGCCGGGTGAGTTCCGAGGGCCGGTAAAGATACCTTTACCGGTGGGTTCCGTCATGATGCTGCGAGGTAACGGAGCGGATATCGCAAAGCATTGCATACCGGGGGTGCCGGTGGAGCGAATCTCGGTTACTTTCGGGAGGATGGACGACGAGCAAAATACCTTACCATTTCCGACCGGATCCGGAGCTAGAGAACCTCCGGCCTTACGAGCCGTGAGTTACATGGGAAATATCACACCTCCGATGTACATCCGGCCGGCATCCTTGCCAAGGATGGCTTGGAAGGTGATGTTATTGACCATGTACCTCACTTATTCGGACATGGATTTTTTGACGGATGCTTCTTTTGATGGATCAACAAAGATCATACACGATCCGTTTTGAGTCTACATGGATTGTATGAAATATATTCCAGATCGAGTTGTACGACGTATTTTCAACATGATTGGAATGAAAGTGACCATGTCACGTTTTTGGCCTTCACCTCTTTTGTGCAAATTGATTGGGAAACGCCATTAAAGTTAAATAAACTTCGAACAAAGAACAGAAAAGAAAAAAAAAGAGAATAAAAGAAAACTTTCTAAAAAAAAAATCTGAAAAATGACAAACACCAAGTTCACATGAACATTAAATAAACAACAAAATAAAATTTGAACCATTAAAAGATAAACGAAATCAACACAAATCTCAAATTCCATCCTTCCAAACTTCAAAATCAAATTCCATCCTTCCAAATTCCAAATCAAATTTCATCTTTACAAATTCCAAATCAAATCCTCAATCAAATTCCAAATCCAATCTCGATCGAGTTTCAAACTTGATCTTCCAAATTTCAAATCAAATCTTAAATCAAATTTCGATCGAGTTCAAACTCATCCTTCCAAATTCAAATTCAATCTTTCCAGATTCTAAATCTCTATCAAATCTCAAATCCGATCTTCTAGATCTCAAATCAAATCTCATTCATCAAATTCAAATTCAACTCTTTTGGGTCGAGGATTCTACATCCAAGACTGCACTGCTTTAGGATCCTTTTCCTATTGCCTTTGAAATACATCAAAATTCAAACTCTTTTGAGTCAAGGATTTTACATCCAAGACTTGCATTGCTTTAGGATCCTTTTCCTATTGCCTTGAAATACATCAAAATCAAACCTTTTGAGTCGAGGATTTTACATCCAAGACTGCATTGCTTTAGGATCCTTTTCCTGTTGCCTTGAAATACATCAAAATCAAACCTCTTGAGGTCGAGGATTCTACATCCAAGACTGCCTTGCTAGGATTCTTTTCCTATTGCATCTGAAATACATCAAATTCAAATTCAAACTTTTGGGTCGAGGATTTTACATCCAAGTACTGCCTGCTTTAGGATCCTTTTCTATTGCCTTTGAAATACATCAAACTCAAAACTCTTGAGGTCGAGGATTTTACATCCAAGTACCTTACTGCTTTAGGATCCTTTTCCTATTGCACTGAAATACATCAAAATTCAAACTCTTTTGAGTCAAGGATTTTACATCCAAGACTGCACTGCTTTAGGATCCTTTTCCTATTGCACTGAAATACATCAAAACTCAAAACTCTTGAGGTCGAGGATTTTACATCCAAGACTGCACTGCTTTAGGATCCTTTTCCTATTGCACTGAAATACATCAAAATTCAGACTTTTGGGTCGAGGATTTTACATCCAAGACTGCGCTGCTTTAGGATTCTTTCCCTATTGCACTGAAATACATCAAATCAAAATTCAACCTTTGGGTCGAGGATTTTACATCCGAGACTGCATTGCTTTAGGATCTTTTCCCATCGCAATGAAATACATCACATCAAAATCAAACTCTTGAGGTTAAGGATTTTACATCCAACACCACTTTGCTACGAGATATCTTCTCATTGCAACGATTCAATCTAATCAATTCAATTTTCTTTCGAGGTTGGAGATGTTACATCTAAAACCTCGAAATCCTAATTTTCATTTCAAATCGAATCCCTCAAATTAATTTTGACAAAACTTCGATCTAAATTGAAACTCCGAACTAAAATTTAAACTCACACATCAAAACATAAATTGAAACAAAATAAAATCTAAATCGAAATTCCCTCGGATCATGTGATTTGGGATTTACCTCCTTTTCCTTTCCCAGGCGAGAGTTCAAGAAATCTCCGGTTCCGGAGATATACTTGACACTCCCCAGCGAAACTCTTCTACTTCGTCCTAAGTTCGTCACTTGGACATCCGTGTTGGTTTCGTTGATCGCTTCGGTCAACACCAATACGCGCGGTGTGCTCCGTCGGCTCACCACACCTATTGGGGGTCCATTTGTTGACCTCATTTTTGATGAGGTCTTCCCTTCTTCTTTTTAGTGCTTAGGATCTAGCCTTAGGCTTTTCCTTTGACTATCTTAGAAGACTAGAATTGGGACCCGCCTTTTAGAAATTCAAACCACTTCTAAACTCCCTGCAAACTCCACAAACTTGACCATAGACCCCTAATCACCTAGAGGGTTGAAATCGAAATGTGGAAGTTTAAAGGATGAGTTCCTATGGGACTCTTTGGCCTTAGGACCCTGCACAGGTGGCACTGGTCGATGAAGGGGCTGACTTACATTACACTTACACACTACATTTCCACACACTTCCTAAAACCACACCCATACCCAACTTAACCTCCTGACTCATGTAGGTGATTCACATGGATGGTCCTTAACCCACTAAGCCCATGGTAAGAGGGTTAGGAACAACATAGTGAATGCCTCAAATGAGTCCTCTCATGGCTCATATGGGCTTGAAATGGCTTCATGGCTCAACCAAAATGATTTCTTTCCACCTAAATTCACCCAATCTTCAATTTCCCAAATTTTCAATTTTTGACCCCAGGGACCCTACACCTACTTAACCTACCCAAAACCGTCAAATTACCGAATTTTTGCAAAATTTCCAAATTACCTAAAATTTTCCAAAATCAATCCCAAACACCTCCACATCACTCAAATTGATCATCCATACCCAAAAATACCAAAAATTCCAAGAAAACCCCCCAATACCCTCCAAATACCCAAAATACCCTTCTTGGCCTAAAAATCCAAAAATTCAGAAAATTCCCAGAAAATTCCAGAAAATCCCAAATATTCCCAATTTCATTTTGTCCAACTACACCATGGGCCAATTTTGTCAATTTACCCTACTTTTGTCAAAACCCCCAAATTGACCCATTTTAACCCAAAGTGGACCCAATGTCAAACCAAACATACCCAATTGACCCCAATTTTGGTCCAATTCAATTCTAAACTTCAATTCAACATTCCCAATACCAATTTAGACCAAATCCAAGTCCAATTTGATTGACATTTGGATCCAATTTCACTTTGGGCCTTAAAGCCCAAATTTGGACCCATGACCCAAACTTAGCCCAAACTAACCCAATTCAACTCCAATTAACCCCAAATCTTTTCTAAACCTTCCTTAACATCCTCATAAACAAAACACTAACATGATTTGCCCAAGATTTTGACCCAAACCCCACTCAAATTCAACCCAAAATCAAAAAGCCCAATTTTGACCTAAACCCAAATCTAACCCAAATAGGCCCAAACCTCAAAATTAAAACCCAACCAAAGCCAAAACCTCTTTGAAACACTCCCATAAACATTTCTTAATATTTATTTTACATCAATTTCAACCCTAGCCCAACATTGGCCCAAGTTAGCCCAATTTGACCTACATTGGCCCATTCACAAAAAGAATTCAAATCCAACCCAATTCAAGTCCAAACTAGCCCAAATTTGCTTCAAGTCACTCATGACACATCCATGAGCTAAACCCAATAATTATTTGGCCCAACCTCTTTACAAAATTTCATCCCAAAATCCATTTTAAAATTCAAGAGCCCACTTTCCTAATCCATCTTAAAAGCCCATCTAAAACCCTTTCAAAAAAGCCCAAAATTCTTCCAAGGCCCATATGACATTTCCCCTCATCATACTTTCAATTAAAATCATCCCTAAGTCCTAAATTCATCATCAAATAATTCCAAATCAAGCCTCATGCCAAATCACCCCTAAATACCAAAATTTTCCTTAAATCCATTTCCATGAAATTGACTTTACTTTTCCCAAGCCAAATGGAGCCATGGAGCCATGCATAAGCCATATGCAAGCCATGAGAGCCTCTTTACATGTCACCATGCCATTTTGGGCAAAAGGAGGAGGCTCTTTCCTTAATTCCTAAAGGTGATTAACCACTTCCATGTTTCCACTAAACCATGCTTAAGCCTAATTGTGCTTGGATTGTGACTTGACCCCACTAATCAAGCTGATCCAAATCACTTTCTCCTCAGCCTAAACCAGGCCTTGGGTGGTGCACCTAGCCCAAATGGGTGGGTTGACCCATTTAGGTCCAAATCTAGCCATGCCCCATTCCACTTTGGATCAAAGCCTTTACACATGTCCATGGCCGATTGATTGCACAAACCTCCAGCCACGACCCACCTGACCTTGAGGGTGACCCATGCACGGCCGGCCGGCCACCAGGCCGCCGGAAAACACCATGGCCGAGAGCTCGCATGTGAGCCAACATTGAAATTCTCACTTGCCGAGCTGCCCCATCCCTAGTGGTCACCATGGCCGATCTTCTCCTCACGCAGAGCGGTCGATCCCGAGCCCTAACTCCCCACGGGAGGCCTTCCACCCTCTCCTGATTTAAACCCCTCACCCTCTCGGCCAAAGGAGAGCCAAGCACAAACCCTGCCGAAACTGCGCCAAAATTGTTCCAAACCCTTCACCATCCTTAGAGCGGTTGATCCCAGGTGTCGATTTGCCCTAATCCCCACCAACGAGCCCGATTTCTCAGCTGAAATTCCACCCAAAACCGAGGACACTTTGCCACGGTGAGCCAATCCTCAAATTGAGCTGGTCCTACACCTTCACCTGGACCAAGAGGAGAAGTTTCCCACTCGAAAGCCCCATCTCCGGGCCACCCGGTTGCTCCGGCCTCCAAGCTTTGTGATCGGGCGTGGTCACTTTCATAGCTGAGCGATTCACTGGACCGGGAGACTTCATCCGGAGCTTGCTGGGACCCAATCGAAGGTGCAACAACTCTCGGATTGAAGCCACACTTCTGCGAGCTAAGGTATGAGTTAACTATTCATCCCGAGCTTCGGAGATTCTCCATTTCAAATGCCTTAGTTTCGATGCATGTTAGCCGTATAGATGTGTTCGTCTCTTCGAGACGAATCCATAGAGTATAAGAACATGAAAATCCATTGAGAATCGAGTGAGATCTTAGGGATTTAGTGTGGACGGCTCTCGGGTGAGAACACTTGGGGACGATGAACGGATGCCGTCCATTCGATACACGCGCGCACGGACGGCCGGGATTGCGTCGGACCGGGAGACGGTACGAGAACCGCGGGGCCCGGGCTGCCGACTCGGATGGCGGCGTCGAATGGGAGCGCGACACGCGGCGTTTCGGAGGCTGCCGAGGTTGACGCGGCGCCGCGTGGATAAATAGAAAATTAGGGTATTTTTCTATTTATTTAATTCCCTAAACTTCAAAAATTCATATCTCTGTGTAGAAAAATCACAAAAATAAAATAAAAATACCCTCTTGCTCTGTGAACAGAGGAGAATAATGTGGAAAAGAAATCATTTAATTTAATTAAGTATTTTATTTTTTATGATTTATTTACTCTCTGCATACATTTAATTCTCCATGCATGTATACAATTCACCATGGCATGAGACCATAGGGCTTTTGAAGCCTCCGAACTTGGGAACATTCCCTGAATTTTCCAAGGTCGGAGAGCCATCTCTGTGAAAAGTTATTTATTTTTCAAATGCATGTTGTTGTTTTGAGTATTTTAATTCCAAAAATTAGCATGTTGTGAAATAAATTCTAGAAATATTTGGTGATGTTCCTTATGACCAGAGAACTACTAGGAAAAATAGGACTTGAGTTAATTCACTCGGATTAACCCTAATTGGCTTAAACACCTAAAATAGGTCTTTAATTAATTAGAGTTAACCAGGCATCAAATTGACTTGAAATCAATTCTCCACTGACCTTTAGGATCAGAGGAATCCACCATAAAAATTTGAAGTCAATTGGACTTGGTTAGCCCCACTAATTGGGTTGATTAAGCCACTTAGCCATTTTAAACTTTAAAAATTCATAACTTTTAAAATATTTTTTTAAAATTCACCAAATTGGTTTTGGAGCCTCTCTGATATCAGGGGAACCCAAGAAAATTAAAATTTCAATTTTCTAAAAAAGTTGATTTTTAATAATATTTTAATATTTTTAATAATTAAAAAATAATAAAAATCACAAAAATAATAAAATTCACCAAAATGTCACATTTTGAATTTTAATCACTTAGGAACAAATCCCACATTTTTCCTAAGTCTATTTAGTGAGATATTAAATTTTAAAGCCCTAGGGTAATTTTAAAATTAAAAAAATGTATTTTCTAGCATTTTCACTAAAATAATTATTATAAATCATAGAAAAATCAGAAAATTGCAAAATTTGTTTCTCTGGTTTCCTTAATATCAGAGAGATTTTTGAAAAATATAAAATCCATTTTTCAACATTTATCTTATTTTTAAATTAATTAACACTCCAAAACTCAAAATAATTATAATAAATAATAATATAATTCAAAAAATCACCAAAATTGGTCCAAGTGCTTCTCTGGTCATTAGAAATGTCCCCTAATTTTCTTAAGGACAGAAACTTTTCCCTTGGTCATGTTATCAAATTTTCCTTGAAAATCTCTATTTTTCACCAAAAATAATTATATAAATAAATTAAATACAGAAAAATCACATTTTCTCCTCTCATGTCTTTATTGACATATGAGTAAAGTCACATAAAAATTTCAAGTTCATTTGAGTTCAATTTAGTGAGTTATGAAATTATTAAGCTTAAAGGGTAAAATGGTAATTAAAATCTTTAATCCTTAATTAAAACTTTAGGTTTAATAAAAAATCAACAAGTAAAATATTTGATCCTAATCTGATTTGGATGATTGAAATTTAAATAATTAAAGGGTAGAAACCCATTAAATAATTTTAAAATGATTAAACTTTAATTAAATAATAGATTAAATTTGGAAGAATAATAAAATTGGAATTATTAAAATAAGGGATCTTTATTAGGAAGAGATTTATTCTTTAATTTAAAAAATCCCTAAATTAATTATATCAACTAATACTCAATTTTTAATTAAAATGATAACTCAAATTTAAAATATTAAAAGACTTAATTTCAATTAAAATTAAAAATAAAGTAAATTAAAGATAAATTAAATTAAGATTAAATTTAAAAATTAAATTAAATTAAATTAATTAAAATTAAATTAAATTAAATTAAACAATTAAATTAAATTAAATTAAATAATTAAATTAAATTAAATTAAATCAAAAAATTAAATTAAATTAAATTAAAATTAAATTAAATTAAATTAAACAATTAAATTAAATTAAATTAAATAATTAAAATTAAATTAAATTAAATTAAATAATTAAATTAAAGTTAAATCAAATCAAATTAATTAAACACCAAGTCAAATTAAATTGAATTATGTTAAACTAAATTAAAACTCAATTAAATTAAGTTAAATTAAATATAACATCACCTAAGACATAAAAGAAATTAAATATAAAACAACTTGAACAACTATTCCAAATTTAAACTCTTTAACTTAAACCAAATCATTTGAATACTAACTTGCCCTTGAAAGCTTTAGTTATTATAACTCCTAAATGAAACATTAAATGGAGTGTTACTTCACTCATAGGATATTCGAATGTCCTAGTTCATCGAGCAAGTTAACAAGACTTGAAAACCTCGGACGATCGATTCATTTATATAATTAAATTCATTTGGACTTAAAACAATCCTAGAAATATTGAAAAGATGTTTAAGATCCTTCTTAAGCACTTTCTCAATATGATAGGATATTTATAAGAACAATTGAATTTGATTATTCTTTGATGAAGAAAATCGTCCTTAAACCAAAACACAAAGAACCTAGACGTCATAGGAAATGACTAAGCTATAGGATTAGGAATTTGGTAGAAAACCATAACCTTTCCCTTAGCTTTACCTAGGAACTTGCTTAAATATTCTAATTGTGTTTTAAGTGCAGCTTGGGATGACGGGAAGACCCTCCGAGTACGCTTTTATTTTATTGCAATTTACTTTCTTGCAATTTACATTATTGCAATTTACTTTGTTGCAACTGCGTTTATTTTTCTTGCATGATAAAACAACTGTTGCATGAAAACTCACACCTTTAGGATAGCCCCCCTAAAACTGAAAACAAAATTAAATTAAAAGTCATTGCAAGATAAAATTCACCGCCACAACATTTCAAAATATAAAACAACTCAAAATTTAATCACAAACAGAACACAAAACTACAATTGCAAGCTAAATTAAAACGTCTCGTTGGATGATCGGGAATACCTCGGATGATGTAACCTACGTGTTGCTAACGGGATTTCCCACGGTCTAAATGAAAGTGTGGAACTCATTCGGTTGAGTTTAGCAAATTCATCCGGACTAAGTGAATCCGATAAAAATAATGATGCCGGAAGGATGGAACCAGTGGGATCTTAACCGGTGTCGTTATAATCAACTTTAAGATTTGTTTTAATCAAAATACAAAACACTTGGAAATTAAGACCCCTCTAAACCAAAACACTTTTCTCATCCCACGATTTATGATTTCTAAAACTAAACCTCTGCAACAACAAGGAGCTCGGAGTATGGTGGGCAGCACGACCATCGTCATCAGCAAAACCTGAGCCTACTTCAGCAAAACTCTTCTTAGAATTAAAACAACAAAGCCATAGGATTTCGAGGTAGCTTGCACTAGTGCAACATAAATCCTCGACTCTTCGTTAGGCATTTGCATTGCAAATTAAGCCCTAACCGGTCTTAGGATTCCGAGGTAGTCGTCCGATACGACATAAACCCTCACATTTTCTAGAGCTATTTGTTTGATTTTATCATACAAATATAAGCCCTAATTAATTAAAATTGACAAGATTGAAATACTAAATAAACATTAGGACTTTCCTAAATTCGAAGCGAAACGATAGGATAGTCGGGAAATTATCGAAGTTCACTTCGAATCGGTGATTTCTCCTACCTTTCTTCCTTTGGATTCACAAAACAAAATGTTCCAAAAATTTGATCCATTCCTTATTGAAACTTCAAAATTCAATCTTTGAAAACCTTAAACTTTGAAATTCTTGAGAGCGAGAATCATTGATTATTATCGAGAGTTTTCTTAGGTGATTCCCGTCACTTAAGATGTAATTAACTATAGGGGCTTGCCCTTATAGGGAATTTTAAAGAACCCGAGTAATATAAACCCTGTTTAATGTTTTCATATTAAGCGGGGAAACTTGTCGGCTTATAAAATTGGTTCGCGGACCAAACGGATGTCACAAATCTTCTAGTTTATTTAATCGAGCCCCACCATCAAGCGGTGTGTCTATCCTTAGGGATAGATACACGGTTTGTGGTGTGGTATTCGTTTATATAAACTATTTGGGATGTGAGATCGGTTTGATTTCATATCTTAAAATTTTTCAAACTTAAAATTATTTTCAAAATCAAATACTACTTTTCAATTTATTTATTTAAACTAAATTAAAAATTTGCCGACAACTTACGTTAGGCGACCACTTTTCAAAATAAAACACACAACCTAAAAATATGCCGACGTGAAGGATGGTATGGCGTCCCACTCTCGGGCGGTTGAGATTGAAACAACGACTCAAGAAAGAAAGTCTCGCCGGGAGACTTGAATCCGAAGAAAGTCTTCTTGCGATAAAGGGGACTCGTGAAAAGGGGACCCTGCGAGCCTATCGCATAACAACCGCGAAGACACACAGAAAGCCCCGCTAGAAGATGCCATGGAAAAGTTGAGAACAGATATCCGACGATTGGCAAAAGAAAGAGAAGAAAAGTTCGGAGACGAGATTGATTCATCGGAGTTCATGGAAGACGAGTATGCAGAAATCAACATGGTCGAAACACGAGCTTCATCAGCTTCGCAAGGTGCTCCTGCAGCCGCAGAAGAGAGGAGCCGGAACCGATGAGAAGGCGGCTTCGGGAGAAAGACGACACGATCGCCCGAATGGCGAAAAGGATGGAAGAGATGGCTCGTAGCTCTAGTCACTCTCCGAGTCAAATGCAACCACAAAGAGAGACACCCCCGAGAGGTCATTCACATCGTAGACGGAGGAAAGGAGATTACATCCGTCAATGGGGATGATCACTGAAAAGGATACAACACAAAGTATGATCCCTGAAAAGGATATCAAAAACTTGGTGGAACAGCAGGTGCGAGAAGCCTTAGCACAATCGAAGAGCGGGACATCCATTCGGACTGGTAGACCTTACCCAGAAGAATTCGACGCTGTCCAATACCCGAAAGGCTTCGTACCACCTCTATTCAAGACCTTCGACGGAACCGGGAACCCCCGACAGCATGTTGCACACTTTCGTGCCAGTTGTTGCAATGCCGGCGGGAGCGATGCATTACTCTTCCGACAGTTCGTCAACGGTCCGTCGGGAATCGCCTTCGACCGGTATGCGAGCACTGCAAATGGTTCGGTGAAGACGTTCTCAGAGCTAGAGAACCTCTTCATCAAGCGATTCGCCGGAGCTCAGCACCACATCACTATAGGTGATTTAGTGGTAGAGAAACAAAGGTCGAACGAAACTTTGGTGGATTACATACTTCGATGGAGGAACTTAAGCATGAAGTGTGAACCACAACTACAAGAACAACATGCAATCGGCATCTTGCTTAAAAGCATTCACGGCCCGATAGCACTTCTCCTCAAAGGATTCACTATTAAGACTTTCGAGAAGTTGTTAAGCAAGGTCGGATGCTTGCAAGAAGAGGCGAAGCAATTAAGTTTCGCCGACAAGACGAACAAGCAAAAGCCTGTGAAGACTTTTGAAAAGAAATCTGGGATCGTTGCAGCAGTTGACAAAGGCAAGCAACCGATGCAAATACCACCAGAACGGCCGCAGCAACCACAACAGAATTACCAGCAACCCCGGCCCAGCTATCAGTCATCTCCACGGTATGAACAACCACCTCGTCCGCAACGTACATTAAGGGAGCTTCGAGCGGGGAATATCCGTTCAAGAATGAAGCGAGTGTCGAAAATGTTCCGTAGTCGATGAAGACTCCGGATTTCCAACTGCCGAGCCTAAAAGACCGGAGGAAGTCAACAAGAAAGGTGATCCCAACTTTTGCCCCTACCACCGGATGCTTGGGCACAAGATAGAAGATTGCATTACCTTCAAAAGTTGGCTCAACGACAACCTTCGGAAAGGGAATATAACAATCCCGAAGGAGTATATGAAGGAACCCCAGAAAGGAGGTTCCGTCAATGTTATCTCAATTGATCCCATCGTTCCGATAGATCTCTATACGACTGATGATGGATGGACTACCGCTTGGACGAGGTCTTCAAAAAAGATTTTAGACAGCATCCAAACCGCCTCGGTGCGAGACTCAATTCAGAGTTCGAGACCTGTTAAGCCGATACTATCACTTGCGATAGAAGAACCACCTCAACAGGAGACAATTGAAGAGAAGAAGAAAATCGACGAAGAAGAGAGGACCGAGACTCCTAAGGCTAGACTAGGGGCTGCTTATCCTAGGATAGTTGTTTCTGATTCGGGGGAGAAATCCCTCGAACCTCTGATTTTGTATGATTATCTCGCTCACTTCGATGGGATCATATAATGATAAGGGTGATGGCGTTGGCTACGTTTTGACTCGTTTCTAATGATTACGTAACTAGCGACAATCCGGACATCGATTTCGACATCAACGACAATTCTCAAATCATACACGATCTCGACGAGCAAAATAACGAAGAAGGCATCCATCAAGGAGGCTACGAGAGTTCAACAAGAAACGAATCTATCTGCGAGTTTCGAGGAGCTCCAGTCACGATAGAGTTAGAACCTTCAGATTCTGAAGATAATCCGGGAGAGCCTGTCATTCCGATTCAGGAGGAGACATCGACAAGCTCGACACTAGATTCGAAGAAATTACGAAGTCAACTTAAGAAGTGGAAGAGTTCTACCTCCGAGAATGGGTCCAAAAGACAAAGGAAAGCGAGTGGTTGTTCAAGACGAACCAGCCACGGCGGAAGAAATACCCATTCGAGAAGAAGCCGAGACGCATGAAAATAAAGTGGACTACAACGTGCTAGCCCATCTTAGGAAACTACCGGCCAACCGAGCATCTACGATGCTCTCATCTTATCAAAGGAGATGAGAGAAGCTCTGATCAAGGCCTTACTTGATCCGGAAATTTGCTTGGCTCAAATGGCCGGAGATTCCTTAGATGAGGTTTGCTCGTTAAAGAAACAGCGAGGTGTTACCTTCACGGACAATGACTTACTACTTAGGACGACGAGATCACAACCGACCGTTGTACATTTCGATTATAATTGGGAAGTTTACGCTCTCCGCAGTATTGGTGGATCCGGGAGCATCAATAGATATAATGAGTCTTCGAACACTAGCATACTTGGAAATTGATGCTCGTGAGCTCGAGGCTGACAAAATGTTATTAAGAGGATTCAACCAGAAAGGAGAAAGAGCCCTCGGGTCAATAACGCTACTAATGAAGACCGGTGACTTAGCAAAGACAACCGCAAAATTTCACATAATTGATTCAGAAACATCGTTCAACGCTCTACTAGGCCGACCATGGATACATGAAAACAGGATGGTACCATCATCTCTACATCAGTGCATCAAATACTACGATGGAGGGGAACAGTGCATCAAAGGTGACTTGCAACCATTCTCCGTACATGAGATTGGAATCCATGAAGACGCAGCTTATTATGCACCGCTAAAGAAAACAATCTTCTACGGAGATACCGTAACAAATGAAGCAAAGAAAGTTCGGGACAACGACGAACCCGAAGTTCTAGTCCAACGATCACTCACCACTCCCTTCCGGCGAGATGGTGAAGGTTTCTCCACAACTCGCATCCGAGGTCGAGGCCGGGGACGAGGCCGTGGTAGAGACGTTAGGACGGTTGGACGAGAGAAACCAACCATCTATGTTGATTGGGAAGATAGTTCTGAAGAAGAAAAAGAAATCAAACAAGAAGCATCAACAATAAGTCAGAAGAAGCCGCAATTCAAGATCTCTCTCGAAGATGAGAAGAACGAAGAATACAAATCAATGTACGAAAAGATTAACCACTACGTACATACTATGACCCTAACCCCGATCCATTCTAACAAAATCGAGGGTATGGTGGTCAAAGAGGTACGTAACGACGGTGCAAGGCCAATCAAGTTCTACCGTGGTGCTTCTTCCTCCAAAGCCGAAAATAATGTACAATTCGAAGATGTCACTTCATCGAATTAATGGAATTACTTTTTGAGTGGTACTCTCCCGTGTTCAAAATTTAATTCAACGTGGTTTCTTGCCTCGACAATGGACAAAAGGTCAATCTCAACATTTTGAAAAATTATGGAATAATTCCGGTCGTCCACCCGATTCAAAGCATGGTCTCGGATTCGGCACGGTAGGGTCGGTTGACGATGCCGAATTTTGCTTGGTTGTCACTTGCGAGTCCAATGAAAACCGCATGGAAACTACGGACGAACTCGAAGATTTACAAATTGGAGACGCTCCACCGAATTCGAAGAAGAAATCAAATCTACAATAGATGAGTTAATGGAAGTTAACTTAGGTACTAGCGAAGAACTTAGACCTACCTTTGTTAGCTCCTTACTCAATAAAGAAGACTCCAAAGAAATAATCAAATTATTAATGGAATTTAAAGACTGCTTTGCTTGGAACTATGACGAGATGCCAGGATTAGCTCCAGAGGTTGCAGTCCATAAGCTAGGAGTGGATCCTACTTCGTCCCGTCAGACGAGGTCCCGGAAGAATGCGTCCAGAAATCGAACAACAAGTCATAGCTCGAAGTTAAAAAGCTAATAGACGCTAAATTTGTCCGTGAAGAACAATACCCGACTTGGTTAGCTAATGTGGTGCCGGTCGAAAGAAGAATGGTCGGATCGGAATGCGTGTGGACTTCGGAGATTTAAACAAGGCATGTCCAAAAGATGAATTCCCTCTACCTATCCCAGAATTGATGATCGACATTGCTTCGACTCATGAGAGATTCTCATTCATGGATGGATCTTCAGGATACAATCAGATAAAAATGGCTCCAGAAGATGAAAAGCTTACAGCATTCAGAACGCCGATCGGAGTATTTTGCTACACAGTGATGTCATTCGGACTGAAGAACGCAAGAGCGACCTACCGAAGAGCAATGACAAGAATTTTTGATGATCTCATCCACAATCAAGTCGAATGCTACGTGGACGATGTGGTCATCAAAAGCAAAGTAAAGGAAAACCACTTGTATGATTTGAGAATTGTTTTCGAACGATTAAGACAATTTAACCTTAAGATGAATCCCTTAAAATGCGCCTTCGGCGTCACCTCCGGAAATTCTTAGGATTCGTTGTCCGACATCGTGGAATTGAAATCGACCGGAAAAGATTAAAGCTATCTTAGAAATGCCGCCTCCCAAAACCTTAAAACAACTACGATCTTTTCAAGGGAAGCCGGCATATCTTCGACGCTTTATCTCGAACTCGTCGAGTAGGTGTCGGCCTTTCTCGGCACTAGTTAAAAAGGACGCCAAATTTATTTGGGAAGAGAAATGCCGGAAAGCCTTCGAGGAAATTAAACAATATTTAATGACACCTCCTGTCTTAGCAGCCCCGATCTCGGAGTAGACCGTCGATACTTTACACCGCGGCTTTAGACGACTCTCTCGGAGCCCCGTTAGCCGGTGTCGATGATGAGGGTAAAGAAAATGCTCTTTACTACTTAAGCCATCGTTTACTTCCGACGGAAGTAAGGTATCCCGCAATTGAAAAGCATTGTTTGGCCACGATCTTCGCCGCTCAAAAGCTCGGGCACTACATGCTTTCTCATAAGGTCGACTCGATCTCAAAATTTAATCCATTGCAATACTCGATGACTCGTCCAACACTTTCCGAGCGGACTTGCCGGATGGTCGATGATATTATTGCAATTCGATATAATTTTCGTGCCTCTCGCGTGCCGTAAAGGGACAAGTCTTAGCGGACTTTCTCGCGAGCACACCCTTTGCGCGGCGAATCTCCCTCGATGACGATCCGCCGGATGAACAAATAATGAATCTAGAAGATCTTGATGATCGACGTTGGGAATTATATTTCGACGGAGCATCTTCGACGCACAAAGATGAAGAATCGCAAGTGATAGTGCCGGTAAGGCAGGAATCGGGCTAATCTTTATAACACCGGAGCGGGGGATGTTAAGATACTCCTACCACTTGACGGAACCATGTACAAACAATGAAGCAGAATACGAAGCCCTCATAATGGGACTGGAATTAACTATTCAAATGGGGATAACACACATCAACATCTACGGGGATTCACAGTTAATCATTCAACAGATCGCCGGACAGTATAGAATTTTTAAACCAAGACTCGAGCAATACTTCCAGTATGCCATTCAGCTGTTGGAACAGATTCCGAATGTGACAATCTACAAAATTCCCAGAAAAGAAAATGCCTTAGCAGATGCGTTAGCTCGCCTCACAAAAGAATTTGCCTGTTTGCCAGATGAGTCAGTGGAAGTGTCGGTTCATGGACGTCAGGTCCTATCGCAGCTCGACATAGACACAATACACAAATCGAAAAAGAAAAAGAATCGGTTGCAACGAGTGACGGAAAACACGAGAAGATTGGCGACGGCCATTAATGGACTACTCGCAAACGAGAAAGCTATCGGAAGATGGGTCGCTAGCCCATCGGATCAAGAAAAGAACTGCGTCTTACGCATTAATAAACAACACATTGTACGAAGGTCTTTTCGATCAAATGTGGCTAAGGTGCCTAAGCGGGTCCGAGGCCCGTGAAATTGTTAAGGAGTTGCATTCAGGACTCGTGGCGCTCACCGGTCGGGTCCGAAGATGAAAATGAAAATTAAAATACTAGGGTACTACGGCCCTCGATGATGACCGATCGCATGAAAATCGCCAAGAGCGCGTCACCAATGCCAAGTGCACGGAGTGGTTCTACACCGACCTCCAAATGTGCTACATCCGACTATTGCGTCATGGCCATTTGAATGTTGGGGCACGGATATAGTGGGTCCGATAGAACCACCATCTTCAAAAGGACATCGCTTCATTCTTGCGGCTACGGATTACTTTTCCAAGTGGGCGAGAGCGAGTTCCACTTAGAGAAGTGAAAGCACACCACGTGCTATGCGGTTTTCAAGAACCAAGTTGTCTACCGTTTCGGGTGCCGCGCGAGGATCATCTCGGATAATGGGTCGGCATTCGAAGCACGCAAATTAACAATTTTGTCGGGAGACACGGAATCGATCGGCGATACTCAACAATTTACTACCCAAGAGCAAACGGCCTCGGCCGAGGCTTTTAATAAAACTCTCGTTCAAATCTTGAAGAAAACCTTGGACGATAATAAGAGAAATTGGCACGAGAAGTTGTTAGAAGCCTAATGGGCCTACCGGACAACCTTCGAACTCCTACTCGAAGCTACACCTTACGCTCCGGTGTATGGGTCCGAGGCAGTGTTACCTTTAGAGGTTCAGCTTCCTTCACTCAGAATTGCAGTTGCAAATAAGAGCACGACAGAAGAGAACGCCAAATTACGACTCGAAGAATTAGAAAGTCTGGAAGGGAAAAGACTTGCAGCGCAACAGAATTTAGAACTATACCAAGCTAAGATGGTTCAAGCCCATGACAAACTGGTCCGCCCAAGAACCTTGAAAGTTGGTGACTCGGTTCTCGTTCTCGAGACCTATTCTTGCACACCGCAAGATAGGAGGAAAATTTGAACCCACTTGGGAAGGACCGTTTGTGGTTGAAGCAATATACTCAGGAGGTTCCTACCAGCTAGTGAATTGTCAGGGAGAACGACATATGCTTCCGATCAACGGACGATACTTGAAAAAGTATTACTCTACCTGATGTTTCGAATGAATGAATTCTTCATCCCTAAGAAACACGGGCGAAGTAATTACTTATGATTGGGTCCGAACCCAAAAAATAATAAAATGTCCTAAAATAATAAAATTATGATAATAAAGTTTTCCTTGTTTTCTTTTCCAAATCAAAATCTCTTTCCTGATCTTATCCCACTTCATTCCTGTTAAATGTAAAAGTATAAGAGTAATAATAAAAAAATATGTCTTTAATAAACATTTTCTTAATGTTCTTGTTCTTAGTACAGCCCCTGATCCTTTTCCTTGTCTTTTCGCAGGGAAATGTCGAACGGGCGGTTGGTCCTGAACTTTAAGAATGGCGTAAGCCTTGCACTCGATGAAAAGAGGGTGAAAGATGGAGCGATAATCGAGATTGACTCGGATTTCGCACCGGCGAGGCCTACGAGTACGAGGAAAGTGACTCGGGTCCCGGTTGACCGAGAAGAACCGCCGCGGCGAGACGGTGATGAAAGTGGGTGGCCCAAGCCACCAATCCAACGACGAAGAAAAGAAAAACAAACGGCGAAGAAGACAAGAGAATCAAGTCCGTAGTCGCTACGGCGAGGGCGAGGCTTGTCGGCGTCGCGCCCACAGAAACTCAGGAAGTTCGAAGAGCTACTCTCACAGCAACGCAACGAAGAAATAAGAATCGCCGTATCTGTAAGATGTTAGCAAAACTAGCTGCAGACCAGCGCGACGAGACAGTTGCTAATGCCAGTACATACACTTCAAGGACACTGGTTCACCAGGAACCTGAAGAAAGGAGGCCAGCTCTAGGATAACAGAAAGGACTAGGGAAATCTCCAGAAGATCATAAGAAAGAAGGCTACCACGCCACCGGATAGAACCATCAGTGATGCATGACCTTGTTGCAGAAGCAACCCCGGGGGATGTCCCAACAGGCATCATCCCTGAGGAGCCGAGGTATGCAGGAGAACGTGAAGGGATTGAACCGTATATCCCACAATATGTCACCGAGCCTCGCCATCTGCAGATCATTCCGGAATACGAGCTGGAGAGAATGCGAATGTTGAAAAGAAAACCTTTGAATACTTCGAGAGAATTAAAGGCAGAAGAATCAATATACTAGAGGGCCTCGAGCTACATACAGACGTATTCTCAGAGTATGAACAACAGCAAATCGTGGATTGCATCCGGGATTTGAAAAGAATGGGCCGAGCAGGCCGCCTGAGGGAAAACACATACTCAGAACCCCGGAGATGGATGCCAGGGAAGGGAAGAATCACAATACAATGCGGATGCTGCTACAACTTTGCGGAAGACAGGAAGGGAAAACCACCGGGGATACTCCGTCATGGGCAAGTAGATCCGATGCCATTATTCATCAAGAGAATGGTAAAGAGATTGATAACATGAAGAGTACTTCCGGCAGATTGCATACCCAATAGCTGCATTATTAACATCTACGAAGCGGGGTGATCGCATACCCCCACACATAGATCACCACGACTTTGTCGGACCTTCTGCACGGTCTCTTTCCTGAACGAGTGTAACATCATGTTCGGATCCGACCTCCGGATAGCGGGCCCGAGTGAGTTCCGCGGGCCGGTGAAGATACCTTTACCGGTAGGTTACGTCATGATACGCGAAGGGCAACGGAGCGGATATCGCTAAGCATTGCATACCGGGAGTACCGGTGAAGCGGATCTCGGTTACTTTCGAAGGATGGACGACGGAAGACACCTTACCATTTCCGGCTAGACCCGGAGCTAGAGAGCCTCCGGCCTTACGAGCCGTGAGTTACATGGAAAATATCACACCTCCAATGTACATCCATACGGCATCCTTGCCGAGGATGGCTTGGAAGGTGATGTTATTGACTATGTACCCCATTATTCGGACATGGATTTTTGACGGATGCTTCTTTGGATGGATCAACAAAGATCATACATAGTCCGTTTTGAGCCTACATGGATTGTATGAAATGTATTCCGAGATCGAGTTGTATGATGTATCTTCAACATGATTGGAATGAAAGTGACCATGTCACATATTTGGCCTTCACCTCTTTTGTGCAAATTGACCGGGAAACGCCATTAAAGTTAAATGAACTTCGAACAAAGAACAGAAAATAAAAAAAAAGAATAAAAGAAAACTTTCCTAAAAAAAAATCTTAAAAATGACGAACACCAAATTCACATGAACATTAAATAAACGATAAAATAAATTTGAATCATTAAAGGACAGACAAAATGAACACAAATCTCAAATCAAATTCTCAATCAAATTTCAAATTCAATCTTTCCAAATTCCAAATCAAATTTCGATCTTTCCAAATCTCAAATCAAATTCTCAATCAAATTTCAAATCCAATCTCGATCAAATTTCAAATTTGATCTTCCAAATTTCAAATCAAATCTTAAATCAAATCTCAACCGAGTTCAAACTCATCCTTCCAAATCTCAAATTCAAACTTTCCGGATCTCAAATCTCAATCAAATTCGAACTTTTGGGTCAAGGATTTTACATCCAAGCTTGCATTGCTTTAGGATTCTTTCCCTATCGCAATGAAGTACATCAAATTCAAACCTTTGGGTCGAGGATTTTACATCCAAGATCGCATTGCGTTAGGATCATTTCCCTATCGCAATGAAGTACATCAAATTCGAACTTTTGGGTCGAGGATTTTACATCCAAGATCGCATTGCTTTAGGATTCTTTCCCTATCGCAATGAAGTACATCAAATTCAAACTTTTGGGTCGAGGATTTTACATCCAAGACTGCATTGCTTTAGGATCCTTTCCCTATCGCAATGAAGTACATCAAATTCAAACTTTTGGGTCGAGGATTTTACATCCAAGATCGCATTGCTAGGATCCTTTCCCTATCGCAATGAAGTACATCAAATTCAAACCTTTTGGGTCGAGGATTTTACATCCAAGACTGCATTGCTCTAGGATCATTTCCCTCTGCATTGCTCTAGGATCATTTCCCTATCGCAATGAAGTACATCAAATTCAAACTTTTGGGTCGAGGATTTTACATCCAAGACTGCATTGCTTAGGATCCTTTCCCTATCGCAATGAAGTACATCAAATTCAAACTTTTGGGTCGAGGATTTTACATCCAAGACCGCATTGCTTTAGGATCATTTCCCTATCGCAATGAAGTACATCAAATTCAAACTTTTGGGTCGAGGATTTTACATCCAAGACCGCATTGCTTTAGGATCCTTTCCCTATCGCAATGAAGTACATCAAATTCAAACCTTTGGGTCGAGGATTTTACATCTAAGACTGCATTGCTTTAGGATCATTTCCCTATCGCAATGAAGTACATCAAATTCAAACCTTTGGGTCGAGGATTTTACATCCAAGACTGCATTGCTTTATGATCATTTCCCTATCGCAATGAAGTACATCAAATTCAAACTTTTGGGTCGAGGATTTTACATCCAAGACTGCATTGCTTTAGGATTTTTTCCCTATCGCAATGAAGTACATCAAATTCAAACTTTTGGGTCGAGGATTTTACATCCAAGAGTGCATTGTTTTAGGATCCTTTCCCTATCGCAATGAAGTACATCAAATTCAAACCTTTTGGGTCGAGGATTTTACATCCAAGACTGCATTGCTTTAGGATCCTTTCCCTATCGCAATGAAGTACATCAAATTCAAACCTTTGGGTCGAGGATTTTACATCCAAGACTGCATTGCTTTAGGATCATTTCCCTATCGCAATGAAGTACATCAAATTCAAATTTTTGGGTCGAGGATTTTATATCCGAGACTGCATTGCTTTAGGATTCTTTCCCTATTGCAATGAAGTACATCAAATTCAAACTTTTGGGTCGAGGATTTTACATCCAAGACTGTATTGCTTTAGGATTCTTTCTCTATCGCAATGAAATACATCAAATCAAATTCCCGGGGTTAAGGATTTTACATCCGAGACTGCACTGCTTTAGGAGTCTTTCCCTACAGCAATGAAATACATCAAAATCAAACTCTTAGGGTTAAGGATTTTACATCCAATACCGCATTACTCTGAGATCTTTCCTCATTGTAATGATTCAATCCGATCAATTCAATCTTCTTTTGGGGTGGAAGATGTTACATCTAAAACCTCAAAATTCCATTTTTCATTTCAAATCAAATCCCTTCAAATTAATTTTGACAAACTTCAAATTGAAACTCCAAATTGAAATCTAAACTCACACATCGAAACTTAAATTGAAACAAAATGAAATCTAAATTGAAATTCCCCCAGATCATGTGATTTGGGATTCACCTCCTTATCCCTTTCCCCAGCGAGAGTCCAAGAATCTCCGGTTTCAGAGATATGCTTGACACTCCCCAGCGGAAACTCTTCTACTTCGTCCTAAGTTTGTCACTTGGACATCTGTGTTGGTTTTGTTGATCTCTTCGGTCAACACCAATACGCGCGGTGTGCTCCGTCAGCTCACCACACTTATTGGGGGTCCATTTGTTGACCTCATTTTTGATGAGGTCTTCTCTTCTTCTTTTAGTACTTAGGATCTAGACTTAGGCTTTTCCTTTCGACTATCTTAGAGGACTAGAATTGGGATCCACCTTTTAGAAATTCAAACCACTTCTTAACTCCCTGCAAACTCCACAAACTTGACCGTAGACCCCTAATCACCTAGCAGGGTTGAAATCAAATGTGAAAGTTTAAAGGATGAGTTCCTATGGGACTCTTTGGCCTTAGATCGCCTACAGGTGGCCCGGTGCAGTGAAGGGGCCGACTTACACACACACTACACCTATACACTACACTTTCACACACCTATACCTAACTTGGCCTTCCGACTCATGTAGGTGATTCACATGGATGGTCCTTAACCCCTAAGCCCTTGGCTAAGAGGGTTAGGAACAACATAGTGAATGCCTCAAATGAGTCCCTTCATGGCTCATGTGGGCTTGATGTGGCTTCATGGCTCAAACAAAATGATTTCATTCCACTTATATTCACCAAATCTTCAATTTTCCAAATTTTCAATTTTTGACCCCCGGGACCCTACACCCGCTTAGCCTACCCAAAACCCTTAAAATTACCCAAATTTCTCAAAAATTTCCAAATAACCCAAAATTCCCCAAAATCAATCCCAAACATTTCCACATCACTCAAATTGATCATTCATACCCAAAAATATCAAAAATTTCAAGAAAACCTCCCAATACCCTCCAAATACCCAAAATACCCCTCTTGACCCAAAAATCCAAAAATTCAGAAAATTCCCAAAAAATTCCAGAAAATCCCAAATATTCCCAATTTCATTTTGTCCAACTACACCATGGGCCAATTTTGTCAATTTACCCTACTTTTGTCAGAACCCCCAATTTGACCCATTTTAACCCAAAGTGAACCCAATGTCAAACCAAACCTACCCAATTGACCCAAATTCTGATCCAATTCAATTCTAAACTTCAATTCAACATTCCCAACACCAATCTAGACCAAATCCAAGTCTAATTTGATTGACATTTGGATCCAATTTCACTTTTGGCCTTAAAGCCCAATTTGGACCCATGACCCAAACCTAACCCAAACTCACCCAATTCAATTCCAATTAACCCCAAACCTTTTCTAAACCTTCCTTAACATTCCCACAAACAAAAGACTAACATGATTTGCCCAACATTTAGACCCAAACCCCAATCAAATTCAACCCAAAGCTAAAAGGCCCAATTTTGACCTAAACCCAAACCTAACCCAAATGAGCCCAAACCCCAAAATCAAAGCCCAACCAAAAGTAAAACCTCTTTGAAACACTCCCATAAACATTTCTCAACATTGATTTTACATCAATTTCAACCCTAGCCCAACATTGGCCCAACTTGGCCCACTTGGACCTATATTGGCCCATTCACCAAAAGAGCCCAAATTCAACTCAATTCAAACCCAAACCACCTCAAATTCATTTCAAATCACTCATGATACATCCCTAAACCAAAACCAACAATTATTTGGCCCAAACTTCTACAAAATCCCCATCCATAAATTCATTCCTAAACCTAAAGGCTCATCCCCTTAAACCTTCTTAAAAGCCCATCTAAAACCATTTTAAAAGGCCCAAAATCTACCCTAAAGCCCATATGACATCTCCATTTGCCATCCACTTAATTAAAGCCATTACCTAAGTCCTAAATTCATCATCAAATAATTCCAAATCAAGTTTCATACAAATTTCCATCAAATTACCAAAAATTCCTAAAATCCATTTTCATGAAATTGACCAAACTTTTTGCCAAGCCAAAGGTGAGCCATGCAAGCCAGGGACAAGCCACATGAAGCCATGGAAGGCTTGACATGTGATCAAGCCATTAATGGCAAATGGAGGGCCCCCTTTCCTAATCCTTCTTAAACCCTTTTTTACCTTAAGCATGTCACACACTAAACCATGCTTAGCCACCTCATCATGGATGGAGACCACGCCATTCTCTCTTGGCTGACCAAAGTGATCCTTTTCGACCCAAGACCGAGCCTCGGGTGGTGAACCTAGCCCAAAACCATGGGTTGACTCATTTGAACCCAAAATGGTCTTCCCCCATTCCATTTCAATCCAAGCTCTTTACACATGGCATTTGCCAATCGCCTACACTAAACCCCGACCCCGACCCACTCGAACAAGATGGTGACCCATGCTCAGCCGGCCGGCCACCGGACCGCCGGAAAACACCATGGCCGAGAGCTCACATGTGAGCCCAACTTGGAATTCTCACTGCCGAGTCGCCCCATCCCCGGTGGCCATTGGAGCCGTTCTTCTCTTGCCGAGAGCAGCTCGATCCCAAGCCCTAACTCTCCCTAGGAGGCCCTCCACCCTCTCCTATTTAAACACCACCCCTCACGGCCATGAGAAGAGAGTTGCAAAAACCTTGCCGAAACTCGCCAAAATTGTTCCAAACCCTTCTCCACCCTCGTAGCGAGTTGGTCCCGAGTGTCAATTTGCCCTAATCCCCATCGACAAAATCCAATTTCTCAACCGAAATTCCACCCAAAACCAGGACACTTCTCCACGGTGAGCCAATCCCCAAATCGATTGGTTCTACACCTTCACTGGACCGAGGGAAGGTGTCCACCAGCAAAAGCCCCATCTCCGGGCTACCCAGGTTTCTCCGGCCTCCAAGCTTTGTGATCGGGCTCGGTCTAAATCCCACCTAGACGATTCACTGCGACCGGGAGACTTCACTGGAGCTTGCGGGATCCAATCGAAGGTGCAACAACCCTCGGATCGAAGCCACACTTCTCCGAGCAAAGGTATGAGCTAACTCTTCATCCCGAGCTCTGGAGATTCTCCATTTCAAATGCTTTAATTTCAATGCATGATCACCGTATAGATGTGTTCGTCTCTTCAAGACGAATCCATAGAGCATAAGAACATAAAAATCCATTGAGTATCGAGTGAGATATTAGGGATTTAGTGTGGACGGCTCTCGGGTGAGGACACTTGGGGACGATGAACGGATGCCGTCCCTTCAATACACGCGCGGACGGACGGCCAGGATCGTGTCGGATCAGAAGACGGAAGGTTACAGCGGGCCCCCGGAGCGCTGAGTCAGATGGCGGGGTCGAATGGGAGCGCGACACGCGGCGTTTCGGAGCTGCCGAGGTTGACGCGGCGCCGCGTGGATAAATAGAAAATTAGGAGTATTTTCTATTTATTTAATTCCCTAAACTTCAAAAATTCATAACTTTGTGTAGAAAAATCAGAAAAATAAAATAAAAATACCCTCTTGCTCGGTGAACAGAGGAGAATAATGTGGAAAAGAAATTATTTAATTTCATCAAGTATTTTATTTTTAATAATTTATTTACTCTCTGCATATTTTTAATTCTCCATGCATGTATACAATTCACCATGGCATGAGACCATAGAGCTTTTGAAGCCTCTAAATTTGGGAACATTCCCCGAATTTTCCAAAGTCGAGCCCATCCCTATGAAAAGTTATTGATTTTCCAAATTCATGTTACTGTTTTGAATATTTTAATTCCAATAAATAGCATGTTGTGAAATAAATTCTAGGAAAATTTGGTGATGTTCCTTATGACCAGAGGACCCTAGGAAAAAATAGGTTTTGAGTTAGTTCATTTAAAACAACCCTAATTGGCTTAAACACCCAAAATGAATATCTAATTAATTAGAGCTAACCATACATCAAATATACTTGAAATCAATTCTCCACTGACCTTTAAGATCACAGGAACCCACCATAAAAATTTGAGGCCAATTGAACTTGGTTAGCCCTACTAAATGGGTTGATTAAGCCATTTAGTCAATTTAAATTTTAAAAATTCATAACTTTCAAAATACTTTTTAAAAATTCACCAAATTGGTTTTGGAGCCTCTCTGATATTAGGGAAATTTAAGAAAATTAAAATTTCAATTTTCTAAAAAAGTTGATTTTTTAATATTATTTTAATATTTTAATAATTAAAAAATAATAAAAATCACAAAAATAATAAAATTCACCAAAATGTCACATTTTGAATTTTAATCACTTAGGAACAAACCCCATATTTTTCTTAGGTCTATTTAGTTAGATATTAAATTTTAAAGCTCTAGGGTAATTTTAAAATTAAAAAAATATATTTTCTAGCATTTTCACTAAAATAATTATAATAAATCATAGAAAAATCAAAAAATTGTAAAACTTGATTCTCTGATTTCCTTGATATCAGAGAGATTTTTGAAAAATATAAAATTCATTTTTCAACATTTATTTTATTTTTAAATTAATTAACACTCCAAAACTTAAAATAATTATAATAAAAATAATATAATTCAAAAAATCACCAAAATTGGTCCAAGTGGTCCTCTGGTCATTAGGACTATCCCCTAATTTTCTTAAAAACAGAAACTTTCCCTTGGTCATGTTATTAAATTTTCCTTGGAAATCTCTATTTTCTACCAAAAATAATTATATAAATAAATTAAATACAGAAAAATCACATTTTTTCCTCTCATGTCTTTATTGACATATGAGTGAAGTCACATAAAAATTTCAAGTTCATTTGAGTTCAATTTAGTGAGTTATGA
Source organism: Papilionanthe hookeriana x Papilionanthe teres (assembly GCA_022702705.1). Classification (NCBI taxonomy): domain Eukaryota; kingdom Viridiplantae; phylum Streptophyta; class Magnoliopsida; order Asparagales; family Orchidaceae; genus Papilionanthe; species Papilionanthe hookeriana x Papilionanthe teres. The sequence goes on from JAKZJZ010000071.1 coordinate 101,902, forward strand.
AATTATTAAGCTTAAAGGGTAAAGTGGTAATTAAAATTTTTCTGTATTTAAAACTTTACGTTTAATAAAAATTAATAAGTAAAATATTTGATCCTAATCTGATTTGGATGATTGAAATTTAAATAATTAAAGGGTAGAAACCCATTAAACAATTTAAAATAATTGAAACATACCTTAATTAAATAATTGATTAAATTTGGGAAGAATAATAAAATTGGAATTATTAAAATAGAGATATTATTAGGAAGATATTTATTCTATAATTTAAAAATCCCTAAATTAATTATCTCATTAATATTCAATTCTTAATTAAAATGATAACTCAAATTCAAAATATTAAAAGACTTAATCATTAAACAAAAATTAAATTATTAAACTCTTTTAAAATTTCAATTAAAATTAAAAAATTAAATTAAATTAAATTAAATTAATTAAATTAAATGAATTAAATTAAATTAAATTAATTTAAATTAAATAAACAAATTAAATTAAATTAAATAAACAAATTAAATTAAATTAAATTAAATTAAATCAAATTAAATTAAATTGAATTAAATTAAAACAAATTAAATCAAATTAAATTAAATTAAATTAAATTAAATTAAATTAAATTAAATTAAATTAAATTAAATTAAATTAAATTAAATCAAATTAAATTAAAATTAAATCAAATCAAATTAATTTAATGTAACATCAAATCAAACTAAATTAAGTTAAACCAAATTAAATTGAATTAAATTAAATTAAAACTCAATTAAATTAAAGATTAAATTAAATTAAATTAAATTAAGTTGAATTAAATATAACATCACCAAAGACATAAAGAATTCAAAATAAATCTAAAATAACTTGAACGTTATTCCAAATTTAAACCCATTAATGGAAATTAAACTAAATCACAAATCATTTGAACACCAATTTACCCTCAAAAAGCTTTAGTTATCATAACTCCTAAACAGAATATTAAATGAAATATTACTTCGCCTATAGGATATTCAAATGTCCTAGTTCACTGAGCAAGATGACAACAAGACTTGAATCCCCGGACGATTAATTCATTTATATTATTAAATTCATTTGGACTTAAAACAATCCTAGAAATATTGAAAAGATGTTTAAGATTCTTCTTAAACACTTTCTCAATATGATAGGATGTTTATAAGAACAATTGAATTTAATTGTTCTTTGATGAAGAAAAACGTCCTCAAACCAAAACACAAAGAACCTAGACGTCATAGGAAATGACTAGCTATAGGATTAGGAATTTGGTAGAAAACCATAACCCTTACCTTAGCTTTACCTAGGAACTTGCTTAAATACTCTAATTGTGTTTTAAGTGCAGCTTGGGATGACGGGAAGACCCTCCAGGTACGCTTTTATTTTATTGCAATTTACTTTCTTACAATTTACATTATTGCAATTTCATTAATCGCATCGCACTTACTTTTCTTGCATGATAAACAACCGTTGCATGAAAACCCACACCTTTAGGATAAGTCCCTAAAACCGAAACAAAAACTAAGTTAAAAGTTATTGCAAGATAAAATTCACCGCCACAACATTTCAAAATATAAAACAACTCAAAATTTAATCACAAACATAACACAAAACTACAATTACAACTAAATTAAAATGTCTTGTTGGATGATCGGGAATACCTCGGATGATGTAACCTACGTGTTGCTAACGGGATTTCCCACGGTCTAAATGAAAGTGTGGAACTCATTCGAGTTGAGTTTAGCAAATTCATCCGGACTAAGTGAATCCGATAAAAATAATGATGCCGAAAGGATGGAACCGTGGGATCTTAACCGGTGTCGTTATAATCAACTTTAAGATTTGTTTTAATTAAAATATTGAAAACACTTGGAAATTAAGATTTTCTCTAAACCAAAACACTTTTTTCATCCCCTGATTTATGACTTCTAAAACTAAACCTCCGCAATAACAAGGGGCTCGAGCATGGTGGGCAAGCACGGCCATCGTCATCGATGAAACCCGAGTCTACTTCAAGAAAACTTTCCTAGAATTAAACAACAAAGCCATAGGATTTTGAGGTAGTTTGTCTCGTGCAACATAAATCCTCAACTCTTCGTTAGGCACTTGCATTGCAAATTAAGCCCTAACCGGTTTTAGGATTCCGAGGTAGTCGTCCGGTACGACAATAAACCCTCACATCTTTGAGGTTATTTGTTTGATTTTATCATACAAATATAAGCCCTAATTAATTAAAATTAGCAAGATCAAAACATTTAAATAAATATTAGGACTTTCCTAAACTCAAGCCAAACAATAGGATAGTCGGGAAATTACCGAAGTTCACTTCGAATCCGTGATTTCTCCTACTTTTCTTCCTTTGGATTCCCAAAACAAAATGTTCCAAATTTGGTTCATTCCTTATTGAAATTCCAAAATTCAATCCTTTGAAAACTTAAACTTTGAAATTCTTGAGAGCAGAATTATTGATTATTATCGAGAGTTTTCTTAGGTGATTCCCGTCACTTAAGATGTAATTAACTATAGGGGCTTGCCCTTATAGGGAATTTTAAAAGAACCTGATGTAATATAAACCCTGTTTAATGCTTTCATATTAAGCAGGGGAATTTGTCGGCTTATAAAATTGGTTCGCAGACCAAACGGATGTCACAAATCTTCTAGTTTATTTAATCGAGCCCCACCGTCAAGCAGTGTGTCTATCCTTAGGGATAAATACACGGTTTGTGGTGCGGTGCTCGTTTATATAAACTATTTGGGATGTGAGATCGGTTTAATCTCATATCTTAAAACCTTCAAATTTAAAATTATTTTCAAAATCAAATACTACTTTTCAAAATTATTTATTTAAATTAAATTAAAAATTTACCGACAACTTCTGTTAGGCGACCTCTTTTTCAAAATAAAACACACAACCTAAAAATATGCCGACAATCACATGTTTCACAACTCCGGCGCCTAAGCGCCAACTAGGCGGCGCTTAGCCACCAGTGCTCAATTTAGCACATGTCTACCAACTGTCTAAAATTTCATTCTGACTCCTCTAAGTCATAAAATAAGGTCAAATAAATACTATTATAACATAAAACTCTAAAATACTACTATCAAAACATAAAAACAAACCAAACAAAGTACAAAAGCAAACATAAAGCAAAGCACACCGATAACTATGAAGCAAAACACACCGATAACTATGGGTTGCCACCCACAAAGCACTTGGTTTAACGTCTTCATCCTGACACACCTAGAACTCATTTTGAGGGATCCAACATCAGATTCTCATCAGATTTAAGCTGATCAACTGAAAAATAAGGTTTAAGTCTATGACCGTTAACTTCAAATATTTTCCAGTCTTAGGATCTTGAATATCCACAGCTCCATTGGAATAAACTTTTATCACATTAAATGGACCCATCCACCTGGATGTAAGTTTTCCAGAAAAAATTCTCAATCTGGCATTATGCAGCATAACTTTCTGTCCTGGTACAAGATTATTTGTAAGAATCTTTTGATCATGCCATAACTTCATCTTTTTCTTATAAATCTTAGCATTTTTTTAACATTCATTCCTTATACTTTCAAGCTCATTTAATTGCAATAATCTCTTCTCGGTAGCATCTTTCAAATTATAATTGAACTCTTTAATAGCCCAATGTGCTTTATGCTCAAGTTGAATAGGCAAATGACAAGCTTTTCAAAAAATTAGCCTATATGGGGACATTCCTATAGGGGTTTTGTAGGGTGTCCTATAGGCCCACAAAACATAATCCAGTTTGATTGACCTATCCTTTCTGTTTGAATTAAAAGTCTTTTTTAATATTCGTTTAATTTTACGATTGGATAATTCAACCAAACCACTTGTTTGAGGATAATAAATAGTAGCAATGCGATGATTTATATGATATTTCTTTGCTAGAGTGATTAATTCCTAATACACTGATACAAAGA